>SCDZ01000320.1:0-248696 GCA_004143845.1 Drosophila lacertosa
TTTTAATTATTATTATTATTATTATTTTTATTATTATTATTTATTATTTTTAAAAATGTATCGGAAATTTAAAATCACAAATGAATATTTAAATTTTATATAATAAAATAATATATTAAAATAAACTTAGTATTATTTTATTATTTTAAATATTTGACAAATATTATTTAGAAAACAAAAAAAATTAAAGAGTTTTTGATCTTACCGAGTGTCCTAACAAAGGCAGAAAATCTAAAGAAATTGTTTTTGGTTTGTTATCAGCCTGTTTAAGGTTTGTAGGAATATGTGTTCGTATATATTAAACATTCTTTGTTCGTTTTTTTTCCACTGCTGCCATTTCATAAGAAGATTCGCATAAACAAATGCCACTTCAATTATTAATGTGCATTTCTGCGCATTAGCCAAAGGCCTTAAGCTAATAATTCACTCAGCATTAATGTTGCAGACGCGAATAAATTATTTAAAAAATTCACCAAGTCAATTGAAACAATTTGGAGCGTGTACAACGGGGCGTATGAAATGCTCGATAAAACAAAGTCTGTTTGTTTCTGTCTGCGTTTGTTTGTTTGTTTGCATAATTCAGTGCATTCGACCAATGGCTGTGTATCCTTTCGCCAGTCCAGCTGTCCTTCTGTTTGGCCAATGAGGCGTTAAAAGGGGGCCAGGTAACAAAACCCAAAGTCAATCAATTCGAACCGAGCATAAAACAATTCCAATCAGCTGGCCAAGCACTTGTAGCACTTAAGATAACGATTCAAGCTATGTCTGCGTTTGTTTATCTTAACCAGCACCACTTTCTTTGTCTGTGTCTGTGTGTGTGTCTGTGTGTGTGTGTGTGTTTAAGTATTTGTGTCTAATAACGCCATTTATCAAGTCTCTGGGGCTCAGCGTCCTTTTATTGCCACGCGGCGCGCAAATTGTTTACGCTCGTTTTTCAAGCAGATTTCACTTGGTTTCTTATAGATGGCATATTGAATTTCAGGCACTTGTTCTGCCAATCTCCAAATGCGCAAAAACTTTGTGCAACCGACAACTGAAAAACTGAAAACTGAAAACATTTCCACAAAAGCACGACACAAAGGAAAACTTGAACTTTGGCAAACAACTGGATGATGCCAGTTGTTCACGATTTTTTTTTTTTTGTTTTCTTGCTCCCCATCCTTATCAACTGCACTCTTTGTGTGTGTGTGTGTGTGTGGTAAATGAAAAGCTTGCTAAAGCCATTGTTAATGAGACCGGGTTCAAGTTTTGCTCTCTGCGAAAAGTCTTAAAGTTTTCCTCGGACCGGTAAACATCTGCGTAATGTTTGGTCAGGTATTTAATTAAAAAGAAAGCATCTAAATTATTCGATTTTAATTGTATAAATGTGTTACAAAGAGAACTTAAAAAGGGGAAAATTAAAAAGTGTATAAGACTGATAAGTTTGAAGAAAAATTAAGGAATCTTATCTTAGAAAGACCCTATTAAAAATCTAGGAAATGAATATTTCCAAAAATCTTTTAATTTTTATATATATTACATTAAAAAAAAAACTATATTCTATCCCAAAAAAAATTAAGAAAAAAAGCTACTTTTATGGTTTTATTTGTTACACAGCAATATTAAAATTAAAACCCGCATTTTTCACTCAATGGATATGAATAAAAAATGTGTTAAGAAAAAAGTCTTCTGATGAATATAATTCTATATATTGGCATAAATAAGTATTTATTAGGAATTTCAGTTTTGGCAAGCTTAAAATATATACACATTTTCATTTACACATATTTAAAGCTACATATATATTGATATTTTTACTTTCAGAAGCTACTTGTAAGTAATTTAGGCTGCTTCTTGCCAAATTATAAATGCCGACCAAGAAGCGAAACGAAAACAAGCCAAAGGGCCTTTTTTTTTGCTCACTTTGCATAATGAAATGTTGGCAAAGTTTAAACATACTTTGTTGTTGGCCTTGTTTAGGTTGTTGTTGGCTTTAAATTAAGCCACAAATGTCGCTTGTACTGCCAAAAAAAATACAAATACTTATATATGTATGTATATTTATATGTTTTTTAATAGTAATATGAAAAAAGTATTTTTAATGAATACCAAAATATTATATAAAACGGTGTCCTGCCCTGTCCCGGACAAGGACCCAAATCACGCCCATGCACCTCTGCACAATAATTACGACCGCAGTTTGGCTCGTTGTTATTGTTGCCATGTCATGTGACAAGATTGCGCCATAAATCAAAACTGGCCAACATGGAATTATGCCCGCCAATTGTCTATACAAATAAACGGCCAGGATATCGCAATAAAGTTGTACAATACAAAATAATTTTAATTAATTTACCAACTTTTAATCGCATTGTGCAAGGTATTAATTATTTTTTCTTTTTTTGCACTAAGTCGGTTTAAATGGTAATTTAGGTCCGATTAGAGCAAGGGGAGAAAGTGTAAGAGATAGGGAAATAATAAAAAAAAGTATTATAAAGAGTACAGTGGTTAATTATTCTCTATAGATGAAAAAGATATTATGAAATAATTCTGTTTGAATTATAAGTATTAATAGCTCATCTTCCCTTTTATATATTACTTTATAATCATTTAAAGCATTTTTGGGGAGGTTTAAACCAGAAAACACTTTTTTGTTAAGAAGTTGTTTGTTACATAGAAAAACATCATCGACTTAGTTATATCTTCTTTTGCAAACAAATTCATTTAAAAAACACAATTTTCATTATCCTAAAAAATTATCAATCAATTGTTTAAAGCACCAAACAAATCGATTTATTGCAAAATTTAAAGCGCCGTCTAAATTTTGTTTTATTCAAAAAAGCAAATTTTACAATTAATTAACTTTCGGGCATATGTAAACAATTTTTGTATGTAGAATCGATTTTAAAAGTTTTGTAGCTAAAGTTGGCAGGAAAAAGTTAAACCAATCAAATTATAAGTAAAATTTTTCAAGAGGGGTCAATAATAATCTGACTGAAATGTATTTATGAATGAGATATAAAGGGGTTTTATGAGGCAGATAGATAGATAAGAAGAAGGACATTGCATAAATAAAAAATACTCCATTTACTACCTAAAGAATTAAATAAGAATTATTATTTAAACAGCATTCAGTTCTTTTTTAAGCTTTGTAAGTCTTACAATGAAAAAAGCTTTTGTATTACGAATCTTATCTTAGCCTCAACGCTTTAGTTACTATTTAAACAGAATTCTTTTCATTTCTTTCAGTGTAAATTGCCATGGGCGTTCATAAGAGCGCGAAATGAAGCACAAGGCCAAAAGTCAAACAATGGACAGCAATAACAAGCTGAGAGCACTGGCCATAAAAGTCACAATCGCAATGACAACAAAGATAAGGCTTAAATGATTTGTTGCAAGAATACCCTGTAAAAATATATAGTACTCAAACTCAAATAGAGGTTTTTAATGATTAAACTTGACATGAAATATATAAAAATAAGACTCTAAAAATAAGGGGTATCTCAACATTTAAAGACACGCTTCACTCAAAGCCAAGTACTCAAGACATATGTTAGAAATGACTGCGGAAACAGTGAGAAACGATTGCATAAAGGACGGAAGTATGGATGATTGGATGCTGTGATGACTGCCTCCAACATGTGTATATATGTGTGTGTGTGTGTTTTGTGTGTGTGTGTGTGGAACTCAGAACAAGCCAGCCGCATGTCAAATACTTCGATTTTCTGTGCAGGCAAACAAAATAAAAAACACGCACATAGAAAAATATTGCGATTCGAGTGAAGAGTGTGGACGAGCGCAGGATTCAGGGGGAAAGGATATGCAGTTTAGATTGACACTCAGGCACAATGCGCCCTTCGGGCGCTGACATTGCCAACCATTGTCCTGGCTGCAGTTGAAAACTGGGATTTAACGCTTCGCTTACAAATCGAACATGACACAGGACTCAGATCAAAAGCAGGAGGCCAACATCACCTGAATACCAAATCATAAGCACAACATGGCCACAATGGATTAGAGGCCGGAGATAAAGAGGAAAATGATTGATTGATTGCTTTCAATTTTTGGATATCAATAAAAAACACACATTCGAAGGAAAACCATTTACAATTACCATTACCATTTTCTTATTGATTATGTTTAAGTATGGGGAAAATGATTATATGTAAAAACGTGAAACAATAATCTTCAGTCGAAAACTTTAAGAACTAGTTACTTAAAATTATTCTAAACAAGCTTTAAACCGTGTTGATGTTTAATGTTTTTTTCAGAAACATTTCAGAGATTATAGATTATAGAGATTATGAGTTAAGTGTGTTTCAGTAAAATCATATAAATATATATTAGTTATTAATTGTTTAATTTCCTCTCATATTTGTAATAATTCTTATACTAAATAAAAGCAATATAATTAATTAATTTATTAAAGGACTTTGGAACCACTTCACTTGCCAGGAATATAAACTTATTTTATTAGTACACAATTTACTTGTATTTAAATTTTTATTCACCTTTAAAAAATGTTATTGTCATTATTATGTATTATGTAAAAAGTCTCTGAGATATCCCTAAAAAACATATAGGAATTCTATTTATAATAAATATTGCAATATCCTATAATAAACTTGTACTTTAAGTTTAATTATAGCTCGAGAAGTTGCTGGTTAATGATTAATACAGATGGAGAGACAAGCAACCTGGGCTAAGTCCACTTGGGTTCCTTCTGCCTGTTAGACCTAACCTTAATAATCTTTAAAGCCACTTGTTATCAGTTCTGTGTGTATTAATTAATTTTATTTAAGTCTTCTTGTGTATCACTCACTCACTAATTAAATAGACGTGTTTTCGCTTGTAAAATAAAATCAGTCATCTTACTACCACACACACACATATACACACACATGCACACTCATAACTAATTCGAAGCCATGGCACAGTGTCAGCCAAGTTCCCTGTTTGAGCCAACAGGCTGGTTACGAGCGTGAATGCACTTGACGCATTTGTTGAGCTGATGAGTGCCTTAATGAGTATGGGTATGAGTGTCTCATATCTCATATCTGACGGGAGCACCATGACGACTGAAGGAAGGCTGACGGTCGCGACAGGACATTAGAGAAGGCGAATTATGTTTTCGCATTAAACGTGAAACGATAATCCAACAAACATACTCCCACACAGTCTTTTGCATTAAGGGCATGCTAATGCACATGGAAATGTCAACGTCTGCCCAAGTGACAGTCAGTTTCCGTAACCCCCTCCCCCCTCGTCGTACCCACTTTCCTACGCTCCTGCATATTTCTCATTTATTTATAGAGCTGACGGCAGCTAATGCCATTTGCATACCTCAACAATCTCGGTGGATTGGCGAGCCAAACGCAATTGGCATGTGAAGCAGACAGGAAACTGAAAATTCTGATCGAATCTGACAGCAGCACTGGGAGTTGACAGGAAAACGCAATCGCAAATTCGCAATATATATAAAAGGCAAACTCTGATCTAGTCCTTGATAAAAGCACTTAAAAGAAATTAAGTGAGCATCTTTAAAAATTTAACAATATTTTAAGACTTGTTTGAGGTGCAAACTTAAATTGCAAAGTAAGCTTTTTGTAATTTAAGAACATACTTTAAATTCGTGAATATAATCTTAATATAAGCCAAGTCCTTGCAAAGTTTTCAAGCTACTTATTAATATAATTTTCCTTTTTGATATAAGCGTACAATATCGAAATCCTAAAATAGTCCCGTTATATAGACTGACACATTTAAATTATATATTTAAAAGATTTTTATGCTTTATTACAAAGTTTAGAATAAGCCAAAAAAATTGGCCAAAACTTGGGCTAAGCCTTAATCCCAAACAAACCAATTTCCTTTGTAACCGTGAGGATTAATTAAAAAAAATATATTGTTTAACTAAGAAGCAGCATTAATGACGTTAAAAATTAAATAAATTAAAAAAGCTTGATTAAAAAAAAAGAGATATAAGCTAACGTTTTGATTCAAGCCAAACCACATGGCAAAAAAAAAACTTATAACTTATATAACTTTAACGTATAAAAGGCATTGGACAAAACCAATAAATATATAAATAGATTGCTAAATATTGTAAACACAGTGTTAAAAGACGTGCAAATATTTATGATTATTCTATGTGATTGGAATAGCGATTCTTGAAGCGTATGTGTAAAGAGTGTGTTGTTTTGATTGTCGGTTCAATTTTGATGTAGAAGGCATGACAATGAACAGATTCTTAGAGACAAGACAAGCGTTTGCAATTGGATTAGTGTGTATAGTGCGTGTGTGTGTGTGTATATAGTATGTAGGCATTCACAGTTGTATAGGCAGGTAGTATATATATATGCATATAATGAACAGCAAATAGAAGTCAAAACTTACGTTAATTTGTACAAACCGCTCAGCGAGCTGTTAGCTTATTAGAGGGAAATGGAAAGTGCAGCTTGTTGAATTTGCATTGGGCAAACGGTTTACACAGTTCATATAGAGTCTGTTTCAGCTTGTGTCTGTATAAGTATTAAGCTGTAGTTGGCATGCATTTATGGAGCGGTTGCCTTGAAAACGAAATTTGGATGGGTCCGCGTGTCAGGCAAATGGAGCTCCAATACAAAGGCGAATACAAATACAAATACAAACACAGGCACAAATACAAAAACAGGCGCACATACGACGAGCAGACTGGAACATAATATATATGTATATATATATATATATATATTTGTATAGCACACAACGCCTCTAAGCGTAGGCAAACATGACGTAAACCCCCAAAAAGTATGCTTGCTTATTATTTCCACAAATCCACAGTTGTATTTAAAGAAATTTTCCCATACTTGGTTTGTTAATGATTTTTTTTTGGTTTGTGCTACTGTTTTCACTGGAAAAAACCCATAAAAGATTTTATTTAATAAAGCATTTTTGTTTTTTGTTTTGAGCGACGCGTGTTAGACAACGGGGGCGTGGCAGTCAGACACAGCGACGACATCAAGGACATTTAATAAGGCGCAGCGCGCACACAAAGAGCAACAACAATAACGAAGACAAGCACAGGCACAAGCACTAGCATAAGAATAACAACAACAAAGTGTGTCACACAGTAACAAACACGCACGCACACATAAACAGCCTAGGGCAATGCCATTAAAGTAACGGGGCACGATCGAAAAGCAAAGCGTAAAGCGACAAGCGGCTGCCGACACTGATGTCGATTGCTAATTAATCGATTTATTATATGATTACACAACACTGCAAAATGCAGCTGCAGCTTCGGCCGTCAGTTCACTTTCACTAGCAGTTATTTTGGCACTCACACAAAGCAACGAACATGACACGAACACGCGTAAGTAAACTCGTTGTTGGCTAATATCAAGCGCAACAACACTAACTATCTAGCCGACGTTGTTCTTGTGCTTGCGCTATTGTTGTTGTTCCCTTAAATACTATTAGTTAGTTGTTTTACATGCGCTTGCAGAAAGCGACGTCTGTTGCGCACGAGAGCCGAGGACGGACTGAACACGAGCCGACCAAACGACTTCAGTCTGACTCAAAGGACTTACGACGTCGGCTTAGCAATCGTTGAGCGCAAAATTTGCGTTTGAGTGAGTTTTTTGTATATACCCTATTAAAAGAGTTTTTGGAAAAATCATTTGTATGAGTCATACACAAAGTGTATTTAATACACATACATATATTTATAATTTGAAATATACGCTCAATAAATAAATTATAACCTTTTTAATCGAAATTCGTTTAACATAGTTACTTTAAAATATTCAATTTGGTTTATTGGGAAAATATATTTTAGTAAAGATAAATTTAAAATATATTATGAATATTAAAAAAAATATATTTTTAAAAGATGTTTACGTGTATTATATTAATAAATTAATTTGGAAAAATGTGCGTAAGTTTTCTTAGAAAGTGTCTTCAATATTTTTGTTTTTAATTTATCCCTTACTATATATGTCCAATATATCCGAAAAAGAATTTCCAAATTATTTTATTTTTAATATTATCCTTTTATTTGTGCCAAACTAATTTAAAGGGTATGCCGAAGTTAACATTCCTGTTATTCAAAGGCTACTGTGAAAATTCCTCTTGTTTTTCGTTTTTCCCATATTTTGTTTATTTTTAGCTTCCTGCCAATTGCCGCTTGCAGTTTTTGGTCGCTCAGTTTTTGCTGCGGCCAGTGCGACAAGTAACATTTCCGGTTTCCGCTTTGCATTAACGGCGGCCAACGGTGGACCCAAAGTCAACCGTGCACCTGCCGAAGAGCCTAGAAGAGTCGCAGGAGCCAATAAAAATTTTGTGCAATTGCCACTGCAAAATGTAAAATCGTTTAATTTGCATACAATCTTCTGAGTATGGCAACAGAGGCTGTCAGCTGGGAGGGGGTGGGAATAGGGGGGGGGGGGCTTGTTTAGTACACCCGCGGGCATTGGGTGCAAATGAGCAAAGTTGAGCGTCCCGTTTGTTTATGAGGCAAGGGACATCGAAAGGGAGTTCAGAGGTACAAAAAAATAGCATTGTGTGTGTGTGTTTGTGTGTGTGTGTGTGTGTGTGTGGGTGTGGGGGGGCTTAACAAGAAGGACAACAACAAGGAAACACATGTCTCGCTGCTGGCAGCAACCTGTTGACGATGCGTACACAAATTTGCTCCAATGTAGGTTGCAGCTGCCGCTTCAACTCCTCTCATCGATTGTTGCCCCGTCCACGCGTCGTATGCGTAATTATAACAAACAATGCAATTTAATACTTGCGCGAGTAAGCAACGTTTTTAATATCAATAAACTATTTTAGTGCTTTTAATTATACACATTGTTTTCGATTGCAATTAATTCAATTATTCTGTCAGCATTCATAAATCCAAATAATTATTTGCTCAAAGCCACTGATTAAGTGATAAAATGCATGAATTAAATTGTTTAAAAGAGCACAAATTGTTACACTTTAAATCACATTTTAATTGTGTAACGCGTTGTGAAATATTTTATGTATATTTAATATTTAATATTTAATATTGGAACTTTATGATAATTTGGTAAAGTTTCGACATTTAAAATGCTATTAATGAAAACTTTTAATTTAATATTTAGAATATTATGTTTTTTTAGATTTTAAGAAATAAGGTCAAGTTTTATTTAAACTATCTTAAAAAACGTCTTATAAGATTAAAAATAATTTTTTTTTTAATATTATAGAAAACAAATTTGAACAATATAAACAGAATAATCATGACGTATAAAACTCTTCTCCATTTAATCAGATTAAGTTAAAGGAAGTCCCTCCATCAAAGCTTTTAGTACTTATATTACCTTATTCATTAAATTATAACTAATGCATTAAATAATAATTTTTTAATAACTTTGACTCTACTCAAAGTTCTAACTTAACTAAATCATTAAAATTATTATAAATTAATTAAGTTGATTAAACCAAAGTCTTAGTCAAACGTTTATTTTGATTGGGTCACTAAAAGTTATTCTCGAATTTAATTCTCCTGTTATATAAAATAAATATATAAATATAAATATACGCTAAGCAGTTTGGGCTTCAATTTTTTTTATTGCTCACTTTTAATTCTTTTTAAATGGGTTAAGGACTTACAAAGATCAAAGCTAAAAAATTTAATATATTTTTTATAATAACAATTATTATTATATCTTTGTATAAGACTCGTTGAATCTTGCTTCATTTTAAACAAATATAAATATATTTTTACTTGGCTTTAAATGAGAAACAGACTCATTGTTTAATTTAATTATTGTTTACCACCATTAAAAAATCGTTTAAAAAATCTGCAAAGTTCTAAATTTTTAATTTATGCAAATTATTAAACACTTGAATTGTGAATAACTCACAATTGATGGTTTGTAAGTTATTGTTTTTAACGACTTCTCTAAGATATATGGCAACGAAAATCCGTCAAGAAAAGCTTTTAGTGTAATTGCTTTTGTAAATGTTGACGTTAATATGCAAAGGTAACAAACATAATATATATGCATTATTAGCCAACTATTTCCCAGCTGAGTTCGTGATTTATTTTGATTTTTTTTTTTGCGGCGAAATAAAATTGTAGTTTATTAAGTCGGGCTTAAATGACAAGAGGGAGGGCTTTTAGTCAGTTAGTTTTTAGTTGGTTTTTAATACTTAACTTTTGTCTGTCTCTTTCACGCTCTCTCTCTCTCTCTCTTTCTTGCACCAAGATTTACCAGAAGGAGAAGGATGATTGGAGTCTTTTTAAAAGTAATTTATGCTATATTCCTTAAATGATCTTCCTACACAATTTAATTGTTGACCACATAGATTTATTTATTTTGAATTTTTCTGTTTCCTTTAAAGAGCATAGAAATGATTAAGTTCTATTCCTAACTTCCTTCTCTTATCCTCTCTTTGAATAACTGTTCCCCCTCAGCTAAGAGTAGAAGCTCAGCTGATAGGCAAATTAAATATCCTCAGCCTATCAACGATGTTATCAGAAATTTGTATATTTCCTTTGTGCTTTTTACCTTATTTTTTCTTTTTTTCTTTTAAATTAACCAAAAAAAACTTGTGCAAAAATTGATTTTTTTTTGTTTTTTTTTTTGCACATAAATATTTGTATTTATAAATATGAAACTGTAGCTTTTGATTTCCAATCAGGCAATTCGTTAATGCCCTAGATTAGAATTAATTAGAATATATATATATACAATATAATTTTAAAAATATATAATTGATTTTGAACATAATTTTTCTAGTACTTAACTTAACTTCAAAGTTTTATGGGCCGAATGGAATGTGGTTGTTGAATGCAGTTAATAAAACTGTTGCCAGCCGCTTTTACAGGGTGAGTGTGGTCTGGATCCAGGGTAGGTAGGTGCCCACATTGACATAGACGCCGGGCACGTTGGCCTGCCCGCAGCCGATGCCCCAGGCGACGAGCCCGACCACATACCAGACCCCGTTGCTGGTGCAGACGAGCGGGGATCCCCCGTCGCCGGTGCAGGCATCCTTGCCGGCCTCGCCGCCGGCACAGATGAAGCTGGTGGGGCTGAGCGCGAAGGAGGCGCCCAGTCGGGTCGCTTGCAGCGCCGTCTGGCAGTTGGCGTTGGGTATCAGCGGCACGTCCACCTGCCGCATTATGGCCTGGTAGGCGCCGGTGGGTCCAAAGTCATTCTTGCCCCAGCCGGCGACCCAGCAGCGCTGGCCCACGAAGCTGGTGGTGGGCAGGCAGACGGTGCCGATTGTGGAGCGGCTGGTCAGGGAGACGGGCGTCGCCAGCTTGAGGATGGCCACGTTGTTCTGCAGATTGTTCGGATTGAAGGCGGGATTCACGTACACGTTCGAGATGAACACATCCTGGGCGGGGATCGGTTCGCTGATGCTGCCCGCATCCCATTCGCCCAGACGCACCTTAAACGAGCTCAGACTAAGCCAAGGATTAGTTGCATTAGTTGGCAAGGACAACTAAACTTGGCCAACTAAACTTACGCCAAATTGTAGACCTTGTGGGCGGCTGTAAGGACATGCTGTGCCGTGATCAGTGCTCCGCCGCCCAGGTACACATCCGCCGTTGTGAGCAGCGCCGCCTGCCAAGGATACGCGCCGAAGCTGGCCTGGCCGGAATTGGCTAAGGCGGCGCCCGCGGGCGGCGGAAAGCGCAGGCCGCACTGATAGCTGCCCGCCTGACAGCAGGCAACCAGGCCAAAGCTGCAGGACAACGGCGGCGTCGTCGTGGGCAGAGTGGGCTAAAAGAGGGAGGGGGGTTTTTGGTTTTTGGGTTAGTTCCAAGTGTGGCACTCACCAAGCCGCCATTGTTCACAATGCGTATGTCCAGCTGACCGCTGCCATCGTTGGGCACCGTGGGCAGCGGATTGGGGCAGGAGCCCGCGGGCACGCAGCGGCAATTGCTGGCGCCGGGCGCCAATATCGAGGGCACCGATGGCCAGTTGGCTGGCGGCACCTGCGGCGGCAGCAGGGTGCCCACAATCAGCTGGCGCGTGAGCACTGTAAAAGTCCAATCGCAGCTGACATAGTAGAAGGACTTTCACTCGCAGGACTTTCACTTACGCGTATGATTCTCGGGATTGCCCGCATCGCTGGGCTGCGGTGCACTTTGCTCGGAGAGTGAACCGAAGCTCCAGCCGTGTGTGGAGCCGGAGAGCAGGCACAAACCCAGTCCCAGGTAGAGTCCCAATCCCAGTTCCAGTCTCAGTGTTAGTAATGCACTCATCGCCGCTCCAATGACAACTAACGCGGCCAGATGACGCGCCACTTGGCTATATAGGGCGCCCTCTCGCGGCGGATGGCCGCAACTCAATTAACTGGCCAATGGCAAAATGGAAAATGGGCTCAGCTCAGGGATTTCCAAGCTGCATTTAGCAAAAAACGCTTTCCGAGCACAAAAAACTTAAAAACAACACACAACGAAACTTAAATGCTCTCATCATATATTTTTTTTTTATTTACATATTTTATTATTGGCAGCGTTTAATTAACAAACAATGCAAATTATTTGCAACTATTTTTTATGAGCATATTAGTGTTTATTAATTCTGTGAGTTTTCCCGTGCTAAATATAACTTCCCATTTATGTTCGCTAATGGATTTGGTTCTGCGAAATCTGAATATGTTTTTTTTAGAGAAAAAACCCAATTTATGAAAAATGCAAATGTTGTAGTTTTTATTAAATGCAATTGTTTAACTATTTTGGTTATAAATCTTTTTTAGATGAAGTTGTTATTCTGACAGATTTTAGTTTCTTTATATTTTACTTTGATTTTAATTTTTTTTTTACTTATACCTATTTTATTTTATTTAATAGAAAAAATTAATTTTTTCTGCTATATATAATCTGTATTTTTGGAGACTTTAGACTAAGTTAAAGTATTTTATTTTTTTTAATTTTTTTTTTAAACTAAGACATAAAGCTTTATCTGGAATAAGTGCCATTACTGCAATTGATAAAAAATATTTTGCTTACTTGAAATTTTCTAAATTAATTAATGCATTTGACCATTGGAACTTTGGCTCTTAAATTTGTATTATTTCTCTTTAATTTATATTATTTAAATTTTCTTTACATAAACTTAATTGTGTATTTTATTAATATGCAATCATCTAAAATATGTTTAAGTGCTTTGAGATTAATTGAGAAAGTGAGAGAGAAAGTGAGAGAGAGAGAGAGAGAGAGAGTCATATTTATGGAGCTTATAGCAAAATAAATATTATATGTAATTTTCTTTTAATTTTTTTATGTGTTTATAATTGATTACTTTTTTTTATGTATTAAAAACTACAAGTTAAAAATAAATACATAAATATAAAAAATAATAATAGTCCAGATATTTATTTTATTAAATTACCATTTAGTTGAAATTATTTGGTTAAAATTAAAATTTAACTCTGAGAGTTACCAACATAGTAACTGATAGCATATACCCCTTTATAGGGTATGCACAGTGTCATCAGTGCGTTCAATGTATGTATGCACAAATATAGATAGAGATGTGTGTATAGCATAAAGCAAACAAACGGCCACCCACATTTAATTTATCTAGACTCACATGAACCCCATAGATACAGAAATATGCATGCATATATATATATACATGTATGTATGTATATAGTTAGAGTAGTTGTGTGTTCGATATGCGGTCATTGGGTATTAAACAAATTGCGCTGACAACTTTGTGGCGATTATTTCATTTGCCATTGTGCGGGCTGTGATAATTTGTGTCCCTTTTTGTTGTGTTTTGGTGGCTGAACTAAATTTTGATTTGATTTTAACAATTTAATGGTTTAATTGTGTCTGTATTCAACTATTATTATCGAATGCCGTCGCTGGCGTTGAGCGCTTAACACTTTCCGCTTGGTCGATAAACATTCGTGTGCACCTAACTAAAACTCTTTTTGGGGGCTATGGCAAAAGTAATTCCCTGAAATTTTAAGCCAAGATAGCGAAAAGCTTTTTCTTTGCTGTCGGGCAAAGCTAAACGAAACTTAAATGAGTGAATATTATTAATTCAAATGTTCGGCAGCATGGGTCACGTTGCATTGGACTTCTCGGCAATACCGAAACTTTATGGGCCCGAGAATTTCTGGCATTGGCGAATGCTTTTGCGTGCCTACTTGGAGTCCGCAGATCTCTGGAACCACGATCATCCCAAGGAGGTGAGCCTGGACTTAACTTTAGCAAATGTAAAGAAACTCTACATTTTCATTTTTCTTTTATTTACAGAGTCCTCATGCCAAATTCATTCTTTTGGCCTCTGTGCAGTCTGATAAGATCGAGCCCGGATACGATGATGAGTCGCCTAAGCAAATATTCAAAAGTCTAGAAGAACGTTTCCGTCCATATTGATACTTTGTACTTTCTAAACGACTTTGATTTTTACATTTTTAAATGTTGTAATTAAATGGCCCGAAATTTAATTATCTTACAAATATTGCATTAAAGTGCCTCCTATTTCAAAGCTCACGAATTATAATAACTTTTGAGTGTGCCTATCTGGAGGCTGTGGCACACTTGGCGGGCAACGGTTCATCGGAAGTAAAAACTGTATTTAATTAAATTTTTATATTTGTATCTGTTTCTTTTTGCAGTTCGCTCAAAGCAAGCTTATAATGTTGCGTATATTTTAATATAATTATGAGATTATTGGCCGTGGACATTTTTTGACTTGACATTAGAAACAATTTATTTACGTAATAATATACTTATATAAAATAATGCTAATATTCAAGCTGAAGTCATTAGTTGTGTATGGAAACAAAATACGATTAGTCTTAAACGATTTTTTTTATATTGATTGCCAAATAAATATATCGCTAATAATTTAACACTACTTATTTTAAGTAGAACTATGGATAATTTAAATTATAACCAATAGACGCATATTCAAACTTTAAATTGGCGCCAACAATAATTTAACGTGAAGTCGGCTGCGATCAAATTAGCGTGTCACGTTAAGTTGGCTTCGCGTAAATTTTGTACTCACTTGACGTTGGAAACGGAACTAGACAGAGTCACGCTTGCGAACTTTTTTGAATTTGCACAGCAAACCAAAACTATATGTTTAGTAGTTAAATGCATCCAACATTTACATTTTAAAATAGCATCCACATTATTATTGTTAAACAACATAATTGAACAGTTACACAATTATTTCCATACTGCCATGCGAGTTGGCAGTCTTGGCAAAGTGGTCACACTCAAAAGCCAATCGGTATATTCTATCGGCACAAGCAGTCGCTTGCTTTCGATAACAGTTGCATTTCAGAAGTCAATCCGAGTAGATGTGCGGAGCGCGTGTGCTCATATTTGTTTTCCATCCAAACATTAGTGTCACAATAAAATTTTTGAAATGACACTAGACTCAAATACTTACAACGAAACTAACGCGTGCTAAGGGCTAACAGAGTAATCGACTTATACAAAATAAAACGCAGTGCGTGTAGCAGAGCCAAAAGTCAAAGCAGGCCAATAGAAGAAGAAGAAGCCAAAACAACGCGACATCGACACCTGTTTGCCTGCATTCCTGGACCTGTGCAACACTGTACATGTGTGGTGTGGCTGAGTGTGTAAGAGGGCGCGTATGCGTGTATTTGTGTTAGCTGTGTTAAAACAAGGACCAGCAAACGAATTCTATTGCTTAAACATTGTTTAAATAATTACCAATTTGTTTGCCCATTGCTGCAATTGCAACAGTTAGCAGACATTTGCTTTGGTCGCTGCCGCTGTCGCCGTCGCCGCAGTCGCGCCTGCGCAGCAGAAACAACAAGAACAACAACAACAGCAGCAACATAAACACAAACAGCACGAACAAACCGGTTAGAGCGAGACGCACCGACCGCACGCACACACGTCTGCAAACTGCTCACTCGCATTGTTTGTATACGTTTTTGTTGTTTGCTTTTGCTTGGAAAATAGAAATAGAAGGAAATACACAAAGCAAAACACAGAAAGAAAGATAGAAAAAAAATCAATTCCAAGTGGTGAAAAGTGTGAACGATTCAAAAGCAAAGAAAACAAAACGGAGCAATTTACACGAAATACAAAATACCAAAAATAATAAAAAAAAAAATAATAAAATAATTATTTGTGCTGTGCGTGGAAAAAAAGTGTGTTTGCATAAGGGTTAATGCCCAAGAGTCTTATCACCAGCCGAAATCGTTGGTCGCCGCCGCATAACGAAAGTGAATTAAAGCCACAAATAATTGTAACAGTAATTGCCCAACCAGTTTCTAGAGCCCCGCCCTTATCACAAAACGCGCAGCCACTTGTTGACCAAATTGGTGAGTAAGCCTTTATTTTGTGTTATTTTCTTGATTATTTTCTTTTGTTGGTTTAGTGTAATGCTTTGTGCGGTTTTAACTTGGTTTATTGGCCGCAACTGGAATGTTGTCGGTTTGATTTTGTGCGATTTGGCAGCGGATCATTGACCAACATTTGAACCAGCTCCAAAATGAACCCCAACCCAGGCGCAACTTTCACTTGATTCGCGCGCCAAAATTGCCAACAAGCTCAAATTTGTTGCAAATGCCAAAAAAAAAAAATAAAAATAAAATAAAATTGAAATGCAATCGCGTTTGCTTTGTAAATCAAATTTGTTGTTGTTTTTATGGCTTTTAATTTTCGTTGTTGTTGTTGTTGTTGCTGATGTAACCATAAGTTGATTTCCGAGCTGATTTGCAGCTTCATTAAACTCAACTCGCCTCAAATTGAGTGTAAGGCGAGGCGAGCCGAGTCGAAGCTGATTATGAGATAATCAGCAAATTGCTCAACACAATTGCGGAACACGCTGCAAGTCATGAGAGAAAGAGTTTGCAACAATTCCCCCCCATTTCCTTTTGATCTCATGTGGCTAGATGTGAAAACATCAAAGCCAGCTTAAACAAGAGCTTAAAATTATCGACAAATGAGCAGCCTTAGCAAACGCAAAGGTAAAAGAAAATTAAATCGGATTTTAATTTAAATTAAGTTTGTTTTAAAGTATAAAGTATTTAAAATCTTGATCTACAAAGTTTTCAATAATCAATAAAAAAAATCTTTGCATTTAAAATAAAAAACAATTTTTGAATTAAATCCATTTTTATTTTTTTAATCAAAAAAATGTTATAAAACTATAAAGAAAATTTTGAATTTCAATGTTTTATGGTAGATAAGTTCGTAAATCATAACCAATATTAATTTTCCCAAGCGTTATTTCAAAATATTCGCTAAAACATTTAAGAGTAATAAAAAAAAACTAAAATTTTTATAAACTTATAGCCAAGGCTCAAATGTTAATTAAAGAATGCCATTGATTTATTTTAAAAATAATAACATTGCTTTCTGCGTTCGATTCTAGAACAAAATCAGCTCAGCTTGTGACAAATTGAATGCCAGAAATGACTCATGGCTGCAGTTGGTCCATTCATGCATTCAATCGATTGAATAATAAATGAATACAAACTGGCAAACAAAATTCCAAGCAGCAACTGCCAAATATTCCCACAAAAAAATGCAGAAATTAACAAATAACAAATAGCAGCAGCAAAAACAGCAACAATATTTTTTAGACCAGTCAACAACAACAACAACAAGAGTCAAACTATGCACATACAAAGAGTTATATAAAAAACACGTTAAAAACAACACGGCGAACGGCGAACAAAAACGAACACACACTAGCAAGTGTGTGTGTGTGTGTGTGTGGCAAGAGTAGTGCGCAGTGGTGCTGGGTGGAGCTAAGGGGAGGGGCCGTTGGGGGGGAAACAGACGACGCTCACTTTGAGCCACGCTTCAATTGCAAATGCGCCAGCGAGCAAAAAGCATTGACGCAGATACGCGAGCTACCAGTTGTTGTTGTTGTTATTGTTGTTGTTGTTGCTGTAATTGTAAATTCTACAGGTTTCTGTTGCTGCTGCTGTCTGTCTGTGTTGCCTTAATGGCGCACAACAACAACAACAGCAACAATGCTCCGCAATTTTACGCCAAAGCTAAAAAGGCGACCGATCGAATCGAAGCAATCGCCGATCGCAGCTCCTCCAATCGTAGGCAAACCGGGCCAACTCAGCCCCAACTCAAGCCAGCGACTGAATTGAACGCACTGTGACCATTAACCATGTGGCCAGCAGAACAAAAACTAACTAACAACTTGTAAGTCCTTTAAGGAATAAATAAGTATATATGTTTGCTTGTTATTATGTGCAAAAGAAACACAAAACCATTCGTCAAACGGTTCGAACCAAAGCCTGTGCTTTAGGCCTGCTGCCTAAACCGGGTTTTAAGCATCAATGCACCCTGGCTTAGGTGGGGTTTGAACCTTGGTTAGTTGCATTATTTAACACATGAAAGGCATATAAAAATATATACATATTTCGATCTAAAATTTTGCTTAAGTTTATGACTTTATATATATTTGAGTTCTGAGTTCGAACCGGTTCGGCTTTAACTTGGTTTATAGCCTTGCTTTTATATTATTAATATTCGTTTTTTTTTATTAAGTTTGCATTTTTTCTGATTGAACTAAATAGCTTATTTAGTATAGTAATTTATTCAAATCACAAAGCTGAATATTTCAATGAGGTTATATTGAAATATTTTTGTAATTACTTCGATACATTTTTATTTTTATTATTATCCTAATTTCGATAGTATAGTTATTGTAATAATAAAAATACTTGCATAATATTTTTTTCGGATTTCTTTTTGGATTGTTTTCAATCACTTCCAATGGATCGGTTAACATTCATTATATTGTTAATTACAATCTTGTATAAACCAAAAAAGAGATAATTACAAAAAATAAAAAATTTACGTAACGAGTGCCAAAAAACGTTTAATATTGATTGCTTGTTAAAAAACACTAAAGAAAAAAATTAACGGCAAAAATACAAATTTTAAGTTGCCGTTTTTAAAAGCTGATGTAATAAAATTTTAAGTGAAAATAATTATGAGACCGTTTGTTTTATATAAGATAACAATAAAAATCACATCTCAATTTTATTTATAGTATAATAATAAAAATATATAGCTTAAGTTAACTTTGTTCCTTATATTACAATTCATATTTATTTGTTACCCTCTGCTGATCAATATTGTTTATTACTTTGTAAGGCCAATTGTTTAAATTAACCGCTTCAATAATTATAGGTTCTAACTATAAACTAGTTAAACTAATATCTTTACTATTTGTTGTGCATTTAAGTCAATTTTACAAATAACTTTTTTTTTAGTACCTCACAATTTATGCAATTTATATATATTTATAGACCTTTTTGATAGCTTTTGCCAACAAAAATTGACCTTAATTTCTTATCAAGCTCTTAAGTTTGATAACTGAAATAGGTTAAAAAACTGGTAAATAATGATTTAAAAATATGCCCAAGACTTAACTTTATGCTTATTTAATGTTAAATATTAAATGGTAGTTAAATATAGACTAAGTACAATTAACTCGAGTTGTATTTTATATTTGGTTTTGTGTTTGTTTTCTGCCCACTGTGCAGCGCTTGCCACAAACAACGTTGCAGCAATGTGCGACTTGGCCAACTGCTTGGGCCAGTTGGACTTGGTGTTCGATTCGCATTCGCTGCGCATTGTTGGCAGCCGGCGGCGGCTTTTGCTCAGCTTCGAATCGGTTTTGCTTTAACTTTGGTTTAACTTGTTGTTGCGATTGGAACTCGTAATTGTTTCATAAAACGCAAAACTGGCCGGACAGGCAAACTGACAAAAGGGGCCAGCACTGCGAGGGGAGGGGGGTGAGGGGTGAAAGGGGGGGCAGGGGGATGTCGGCTTTTAAAAAACAGGTGCGCAATGGGCAAGCGCGCGTTTTTTCTGGTTTTCTGAATTGCGACTTGGGACTTGGCTTGGTTTTTGGTTTTCGGGCAACACTATTCGATTTTAATTATGGTTTATGTGTCGTTTTCGGATCGCATGCGATATATTGCTATATATCGTCAAGCGGCACAAGGTTATTTTGACCGCAGCTGGCGCCCAACGTGGCTTAGACCCCCCCTGGGTGGTGGCTAAGCAAGTGCTTATTGGAGCGTAACCCAATGGACAACTTGCTTGTCGTGAATGGCCACTTGAAGTCTAGAAATTATGTTCTACATTTGTACTCATTCATATGGGGCGTATTTTGATCTGATCTACATTGACATTGGCGTCCCCCTTAAGCTGATTATAGTATTTTTAAAGTATCTGGGCGCGTGACAATTGTACAGTTATTTATGGCATGTTTATCGCGACAGAAAAACCGCTGATTGGAAATTAGAAAATGCGAGCGAAAATATAAACGACTTAAATGGGAAATATATTTTTAGAACTTATTTTTTTCGTCGATTTCAAACTATTAACTTAACCCAAAAAAACTTAGCATTTAGTTGACTAATCCTGATTATTCCACATTTTATGAGCCTATTTTTTTTAAACTTTAATTACCTGTTTATCGTGACTGCTTCAAGTGCTCACAATCTCAGCAACTTTTTGCGAATTGTGGTTTTTTTAATACTGCTGCTTTCAACGCTGTCATCTCTAATTTATTGTAAGCATTTTTATTCGGGACAAGGTCACGTGGTTGCCATGATTCACTGTCCCATATTACAGGGTATAGAATGAATTTAGCACTTGTAAATGTCGAAATTAAGTGAAGATGGCAACAAATATATATCTTATTTTTAATATCGTTTATATATATATATTTTTATATACATAGCTTGGCTAGGAATTGAGTTCCTTGTACTCGTGTTTGCCAAGGTGACCGACTAGAGCCTAAGGCCCAAGTATCTAAAAGGTAGAATGCGATATATAACTTTTAAGCTCTTAAGACGCACGCAATCTCTCAGATACATTTGTATCTTTGTATCATAGCTGCTGTTGCAAAGCCCCAAAAACTGCAAAAGCAAAACAGACTGAAAACAGATATATGTATATATATATATATATGTGTGTCGAGTGTAGACAATAAGATTGTTTCTCAAGTTACGCGCACACGCGTCGCCTTTTGTCGGCGCATTTGTGTTTACACTTGATTGCAATTTGTATCTAGCAGATACGCAAGTGTGCTTTGCATACTACAACGGATGCCGTTAAAATGATATACGCTGCCGCAGCCAAGTCTTTAAGCCGTAACTGTAACCGACTCGGATGCGACCAATGTATCTGTATCTGTACCTGTATCTGTCTGTATCTGTATCTGCATGCAGCGAAGCGAACGAAATAAAAAAAAATACACGTTTTTTTTTGCTCGTTGTATTTTTGGCCTTATTAATATTTATCAATTTGTTATTTAACTTGTTTTGATTTCTTTGTGTGTCTGCTTCAAAAAAACAACTTTTCGTAAACAAAATCGAAAGAAACGAAAATAAAATTAAAAGCAGCAACAAATTTCAATAGCATTTGCATAATTTGGCCAGTTTGTAAAGGGCAAAAGAAGAAGCAAAAACACTTCTTCTTTTTTCTTTTTTGGTCGACTTCAATTCAAGGCGTATTTAGTTTTTATTTTTGTTTTTTTATTTTTCAAAAAATGGCCAATTCGACCTTATTATTATTGAGTATTTGTCTTGGCTTACAATTGCAGTTAAGACACCTGCGTGTTGGCTTAATTAATTGGCCTTTTTTACTACTATTTTTTTTTTCTTATTGAATACTGAACGCCTCGTGGGCAAGTTATGAGCTGGAATTCCGAACAGCTGGCAGCCCATAAATATTAAATACATGGGCTTTTTCATGTGGCCAAAGAACCGTGTCAAAGCACTTAAAATCAATTTGGGAACGCAATTAAAACATGTGTTAAACTTGAGCCAAGTTGCGGCTAAAACAATTCAAGCCCCAGAGAAATGTGATACGAAACCGTTTGGCAGTTAAACCGTTATTTGGTTTGTCGCTCTTTTTTTTACAGGTCGACAGCTTAACAGCTTGCAGCTGACAGCTGAGCTTTACAACGGGCCTAAACCACTCGATAAGTGCCCCTACCAAATATTCACATTGCGAGGTGATAATTCCCACTTCCCCTCATCCCCCTCATCCCCCTCACTCGAGATGCGTGTTTTCTATCTCTTCAACTTGTGGCCCAAACCAAAACAACACGTGTCAAGTGGCTTTAACTAAATGTCGTTTTGTTTTTTTTTGCATAGCTGCGATTGCGCTTTTAAGCCACATAATCTCTGTTTAAAAAACACATATTTGTCTGTTTCTGTGTAAACAAATTTTATGGCTCTACCTTTTTAATGTTCGCACTTGAGATACAGATCCACAGGTTCACAGGTCACTTGATCTATGTGAACTCCTTGTTAGTAGCTGATCTCTCTGAGCTTAATTCGTTGGATCGAATTGGATTATAATTATATATTGTATGCAACAATTATTCGCCATAAAAGTTTATAGCATAGGGGAAACACAGTTCTAATTAAGTTTTACAGTCTTTAAATATATATAAATATAGTCAGCAGCAGCAGCTTTATCAATACACGATTTATTCATAAAACAAATGCTATAAATTATATAATTATAAATGTTTTGAATAATACTTTGTTGGTGCTTATATTAGATCATATATTATATATGTTATTAGCTCATATTATATATGCAAAAGCTTGTCTTTATATATTATTTAAGATTACTTCAGTTAGATATATACAAAATATTTTACTTCAGTACAAATCACTTTTGTTTTGAATATACAGAGCTACCATTACTATTACAATCTATATACTATATACTATCTATCTATAAACTATCTTCTATATATATCGAGCAATCTCCTTACGGCAAGTCAAGAAAGATTTTTCTTATTAGCAGCTTTTTTAAACCCTCTCAAAAGAATAAATATTTTCTTTAATATTTTTCCACATAAACTCACAGTTGTCCTGAAAGAAAGCTTTTGTCTGAATACGTAAACAAAGTCAATTATATGTCTGTATTTTTTTTAATTTGCATTTTCAATCCACACAAAAGAAAGTTAAAAACGCACTTTCCGCATACGAAGACAAGGCTATAATTTTGGCTTGATTCAAGTCTAGCATTTAGCTCGGACTGGAAAATAAGGAAAAACAAAAGCCACAAATTGTCGTATGATTTCATTGTTTTTGGCTACTCTCACAGGCTAGAAATGCCAGATTTGATTGCTTTATTTATATATCAGTTGGAGATCTTGTGTTGTTGTTGTTGTTGTTATTTCCTGCCTAATTATGAGCAATCAAAAGTGCAGCAACAAATTCAAGCTGAGCTTGTTGTTGTTGTTGTTGTTGTATGATTACATTTAATCACCGATGGCAAACATAATCATTTCGATTAAATAATCAGCTCCTTACGGGCCAAAGCCAATCTTCGCACATTTGCACAGTGGCTGCAAAAAAAAAACATAAAAATAAGTTGAATGCCTGCTGCTGTTTTTGTAATTATGAAAGTTTTTCAACAGCAAAAGCAACAACAACAAGTTGAGTTAAATGAACGGTATGAACTCATTTCGAGGAGTCAAGTTTATGCTGCTGCACTGAGTCACTCACATTTCATTCATCATTCATCCAGCGGCTCTCGGAAGTGAAGTGAAAAGCTGCGACCACAAAAGTGGCTCTCCTCTAAGCTTCGATTCGACGGAATCTGAACCTGAAACCAAACAACAACTGCAACTGCAACAGCAACAGCGACGCCTTGCAATGTGATACAAAATGCTATTGGCTTTATGCAACAACAGCAACAACAGCAACAACAACAACAGCAACAACAATAATGGGAGCAACTGTTGGCAGACTCCGTTTCATTTCGCTCCGATCCGCTCCAAATCGATCCCGTCCCCGGGCAAAGACAAGTTTTACACCAATTTCCGTTGTTGTTTTTCTTTTTTTTTAATATGATATATATATGTATGTATATATGTATGTATATATTTTTTTATATCTTGCTTTCCATGTTATTATCGAAAGGTTAAAGACTTACGATGCGCCTGCGGAATTTTTTTATAACGCTTTTCTATGCACTTTTAATGGCGCTTTAATATGTGGCTAATTGAAAAAGGAAAATCAAGTGGCAAATTGTGCAATTGATAGTTAGCCAAACCATTTAAAATGCTTCCACAAATAGTTAGCTGTCTAGTCTGTCTGTGTTTTGTTCAGGTGTTGCAGGAACTAGCTAAATGGACAATGAACCAAGTGCTTAATTTAAGTTAAGTTAGTTTACGTTAACATCTTGCGCCTTCTTCAATATTTATAAACCCATTTAAAGTGAACAGACAATGTTAAACATTTATTTGATATGCGGGAATGTCACCTGGCCAAGTTCAATGTCTAAAATACGAGCAAATAATTGGTTAGAGAAACTAAGTAACAATAATTAGAATGAACTTAAAACCTGATTGAATGCGTTTCATTTAATACTTATTTGTAATTTTTAAGTATAAATATTTATAATTATTTTTTTTATTCGATTTAAGCTGTTCTTCTTCCAACCCATTAGAAAGTGTCAAATTAATTCCTTTTACAAAAGAATTTAATTTAAAAAAATAAATAAATAAAATAATAAGAAAATTTAAAAAAATAAATAAATAAAATAAGAAAATTTCCACATTAGTCAACTATTTGATTGTTCACTTGATCACGTATAGAAATACCTGTTGTTTGTGGAGTATCGTGTTTATGATCCTCGAATAGTTCTTATCTTTATTTCGATTCTGATTCCAATACTCAAATGCGTCAATTCTTTTCATATGAGGTGTCTCAATTAACATTGTTGTTTACTTTGCGCATATTTCGCGTGCTTTTGTTTTTATTATTTTTATTTCTCTTTTTGTTTAAACAAATAGTTCAGTAGTTCGCCAGAAGGCAATAACAATGCAACAACTTTTTATTTGTATTTCAAATTTTGTTTTCAAGTATTTCCGTTTGTTTTTTTTTTCTTTCTTTTTTTTTTTGAATTCTAGTTTTTTGTGTTGTTTTTTTTTTGCTGTTCTGTTTATTTTTTACGTTCAGCTTTTGTAGGTTAGCAATGCGAAACCTTGAAACTGCCTGTCAGCTTTTAACTTTAAAGTCCAACCAACTGCCATTTTTCACACACAGCTTTCCGCTGTGTTTTTCCACATATTTATTTGTGCCAATTCATTTTTGTGTGGCTCAAAAGCAAATGATTTGTTTTCGTTTTATTTTTATTTGTATTTTGTTGGCTGCTCTTCGCTTATTGTCTGCAAAGAATGTGAAAGGGTAACGAGCTGCTAAATAAATAAATTTATTTTTTTAACTGCTTAACTTACCCATAGAAAGTTTAGCTAAAGTCAACAAATATTTCCTTATGATCCATAAATCTATAACATCAAATTCGTTCACAATTTCTGGGTGTAAACAAAATATCCCGGCTCGAAAAAAAGTTGCCACAAAGTGTTTTGCCTAACCAACAAATTGCCTCAAACGATGTTGTTTATATTTAAATAATTAACAAATTTGGTTTTCAAACGAACTCTGCTAAATTTAAAGTTATGCATTTTACCAGCTTTTAGCGATAATTGGCCAAAAGCGAAATGCAACACCGAAGTTGGCTTATTGGAATTCCAATTTGGCCGCCTGTGTAAGTGTATTGTTAACAACATTTACATGCAGCGCTTTCGACAATTTGTAGAGGAATTCGCTCGGACAACCTGTTCGGGATTGCAAGTTAAGTTTGAGTTTGAGTTTCAGTTTCAGTTTTGGTTTTGGTTTTGGGTGCGACGCTTGATTGATTTGATTTGAGCTGCTTCGAGCTGTCAAGTTGTCCACTTTTGAGGCGCTTCAAAGACGCGACGTTTTGTGCCAAAGTCGTTGTTGTTGTTGTTGTTGTTGCTGTTGTTGTTTTTACTGGCCGTAATGATTGCGCTGATTACGTGACGCTGTCAATTGATTTGCGCGCAAAACCAAAATGGCTAGCGGGCAAACCAATTGTTGTTAACGTTAACGCATTTGCTGCCCATATGAATGAAATGCTGCCCAAAAACAGCAGCAACAAAAAACAACAGCAACAACAACAATAACAATAACACACTTTGTGTAAGTTGTTCGTGCGCTAAACAACTTTTTTTTACGTCGTGGTTAATTTTTCACGAAGGTTTTTCAGTTGTTTTGCCGTTTCTTAGCCGGACAAAGGCCTCATTTTTTTTTCGCTGGCAATTGTCAGTTGTTGTGTTTTTTTTCTTACCAGCTGAAATGTGCATTGAATATTAATTTTGTTGGCAGTGGCCATTTTGAAATTTGTGAATATTTATTGTATTAGTTAGATATAAAAAAAAAAAATAAAAAGTAATACGACAAATTCAGAAAGACATTAGGCCTAATTATATTAAATGAATAGACTAAATATATGTTAACCCTTTATGGACATGATGATGTGTGGGTTATTAAGAAATAAATAATGGTTATTATGTAATGATAATGCCATTTATTTCAACTAAGAATTTGGTGGACAAGGGTTGCAATATTATAATTTTAATCACTCAACTTTGTTGTTTGTATTAAGCTCATTTTTAATTGATTATTATTATACTGCTAACAATTTAAGCATAATAAATCATGTAATTGATGCATTAGATCTAAAACAGTAACAGTAACATTAATATTAACATTAACATTCACATTAACATTGCACTTAACATTAACATAACATGTTGACTTAAGCGGATGTTTGTATATTATTCTAGCACTTAGTATTTTTTTTATTAAAATACCATTAGGAATATCTTTAGTTTATCCCAACGTAAAATTTCCGCTTTGAATTCCTCTTCGGTTTCTATTCACAACGATGACATTTCCTTTCCCCACTTTAAATTTAAAACCAAGATTGCCAATAAATATAAGTTTGTCTAGCTTCGATGGCTGGCGGCAGGTGTTTCTGGTCTAATCAGACGACTCATGGCATTTGCGAAGAGAACCTGAAAGACGCTTGTTGAGTTAAGCTAACGATGCATACTAAATTATGGCAAACGAGCAAAAAACAAAGTTCGCATATATTAGAATTTTATTACATCAGAGATACTTTGGAACTCATCTATTCTATTGCGCAACATAATGGCCAATAGGTTTCTAAAATTACCTCAAGTGCAATGAATTTGTCCACACAACTAAATTAACTACCAATTTATAGTTATCTAATAATCGCTTATCATTAAAAATCGCACGCGAAGTTTTTCAGTTTATTGTCAAAACAAATTATAAAAAATTGTTGTAATTATTTCTTAGGCACCAAACTCAAATTATTGGCCAGGCAGTTGCGAGTGACCTTTTTAGGGACTGTTTTATTTATAGAAAAATTATTGACATAAAATCAATACATGTTACCAGAATAGAACTTATATATATCAATTGCTTTAATATATATTATACACTTTTTTATTTGAGTAAAGTTTATTTGACAGCTTAAATACAATTATCTTTAAATAAGTTGTGCTTTTATAAATGAGATTTTTTACAATTAAAAAATGCAACTCACAACTTTTTATTATATTACTTTTGTAAAAAGTTAAAAAATCTTTAAACTGACTCTGGGAGACCATTGCATTGTTTTAAATAAATTTGGAAATATACAATAAGGTGTATATTTTATATATTTGAAACCTTTAAACACTTTTTATAATTAAAACATTCGAAAAACAGCTTCGCCATGCCTATTGTAAATAAGTTAACTTAAATACTTAATTAAAGGTATACGATCGATAGATTTTATATAGGAAAAACTAAAAAATAGTTTCTTATAATTTTCACTTCTAATATAACAAAATCAATTTAACAATTGACTTCAGTTTTTTTGCTTGCACATAAAGTTACCATGGACGCAACTCAAATAAACCAAATAAGTAATTAAACAACCCCCTTACAATAATATGTATAACTTACCGATCAACCCTCTTACGAAGATATGAATATATATAACTGATAAAAATGTAACTGTCTCTTGGCTAGCGTGTGCTTTGATGTTTAGCAGCTCACAAGTCTCCATCTATTCTATATACCAAATATCGTGCCACACAATTAGAGCCTCTGTCCGCTATTTTTAGTAGCACAATTGCGTCCAAAAATATATTTATATATATATATTTTTTTTTTATATGGAAATCAAAGCTCAGCAATTCAGACGAAATGGGCTATTTTTAGAGTTTTAATCTTGCGTGACAAGGCAGGAACTCTCGGGTCGAGGCAATTGATTTCAGTTTTAATTAACACCCACATCATATGTGGGCTGGTGGGCGTGGCACTTTCTTGTGCGCACATCAAGTTTTTTTATTCTTTTTTTTTGTTTTTTAATTGCCACTTGCTGGTGGTCAAGGTTCGCTGGGGGTCCCAACCTCCCCCAACAACAAACTCACTCAGCGTCACAATTTAATGAATGAATCAATCTACGACTCGTTGGCTACACACACACACACACACACACACGCACAGTGGGTATGTAATTTACTGATTACAGTTGGAGAAATGTTTTTGTTTTTTTTTTTTTGGGAGTAGCCAGGTTAAAGCCTCTGTATCTAATGGCAATCAGATAAGGAGCTTAAATAGATTGCCAGCCATGCAAATATGATTTAGCGTTGACATATGTATTAGTTTTGATAAGCTAGCGTATTACTTAATGGCCTAATTTGTACCTATTTGATCGATTCGTTGCGCAGTTTATACTCGATTGTGGATTCAACTTGTTGGTATTATTATTTTTACTCAATGAACGTAGCCCACATGCGGCGTCTGTATTTGTATTTGTGTTTGTATAAGAATTGTCGGGTTACAACACCCACACGTAATTATAATTTGTTGTTCAGCTTCTCTCTCCCCCTCTCTCTCTGTCTTTTTAGCTGTCTATATCTATCTCTATTTCTGTTGTCGTCACTTAAACTTGACCTTTATATTCATTTATTGCTTATTGCTGCATATTGTTTTGTTTGTGATTGTTGCTCTTATTATTGTTATTGCTGTTGTTCATCGTGTTCTCATTGTGAGTTTTGTGAATGGAGGCAGTTGCCGTCGCTGCCCACTTGCACTCAACGAACGACATTTTCATTTCCATTTTCATTTCTTTGATCGTGTAGGCTGTGCTTGCCTCATGCTAATCTTTACACACACACACAAATACACAACATGTGTTTCAACTCAGCTAATTTCCTCGTAATTGTTGCGCAAATACAAAAGTTAAATGCATCTACAATTCTCTCGGATATTACTCATTAGATATGCGCTGGAAGAAAATGGCGCATAAATCACAGAGAGTGTCTTAAAAAGGCGTTGGCCAGATCTTTGTTTGATATATGATCATGGCCTGATATATGAGCCAGCTATTAGTGTTGGCTTTAACGATTCAAGCTGCATTAAACTAACGCCTTTGTTTTGTTCTCGCTGCTGACTGACAATCTATTAGCCCTAACAAAATTCCATTGGAGATTCCATAAATGCCAACAAAAAAATAAATTAAAATTTTCCAAGACAATCTTAAATACCAAAATGGCTGCTAATACTCTGAGACCTGTTTTCAAAGCCAAATTAACACAAAACAAATCCAAAAGGGCCGATCCATGTAAGGAATTAGAAGAAGAACCTGCAGGGCTTAAAAAACGAAGAAGAAGGAAAACAAAAAAAAAACAATCTAAAATCGAAATTGGATTGAATTGCATTCGGAATGAATTCGGGTTCAAGCTGAAGTTTGAACTGGTTTTCAATTCTCTTTCCTGTGTGTGCGGTGTTTTTGACCTTTGATGTGAGCTGGCTAGACAAGTAAACAAGTCGAGAGACAGTGAGCCACCTTTATGAAAAGCTGATTTTATAATAAAATTCATGGAATTTTCGATTTTAGGCGCGGCTCTCGCATTCAATGATCAATCAACTGCTGCAGCAGGGGAATTTCAAAAACAAAAATGAAAATGAAACGAATACAAAAACGAATATGAATACAATTATGAGTATGGGTTGACTCGCACACACAGCATCAGGTTTAATTGATTCAAATGAAGACAATGATGATGATGATGATGATGTTGTAGTTGTTGTTGTTGTTGTTGATGACGTTGATCGTAATGTTGTCGCTGACTGACTTTTGTCTAGGCATCTATCGGATTGAGCTTTTGTTTAGTTTATATGTAAATCTATGCATAACAATCAACTACCAGTAGCTGATCTCTTCATATGCCAGCACTGGGCAATATCGTGAGTCAAACGTCAGCAAAATTATCAAAAAATAAATAAAAAAAAAAACAACCAGAAAACAGAAAACAAAATATGCAAACATGCAACAGGCAATTGTTGTTGTCTTGTCATGCAACGTTTTGTTGCTTTGTGCTTATAATTGTGAGTAACTTGCCCCACCGCAACCCCAACCCAAGTCAGGGGCGTTCATCCGCATCACGTTGAACCCAACAATTGTAAGCCGCATTTTGCATTTGCTGCGGTCAAAGTTGACTGACAGTTGATGTGAATGTCAATGCAACTAACTGACTACCTGTAAACAACAAAAACATAAATAAAGTTGGACTTGTGGAAACATTTCCATTGCAATGCAATAATTAAGTCTCGCAAGTCGCTGCTAATTGCAGCTCCAGACGTCAATTTAGGTCTTGGGTTAAGGGTCGTCGTCAATTAGCCAGAGAAACCCGATAAACAGATAACTCTTGATCATTTACTTAGTGGGATACAATTGATAATGAAAAACGTCTCGTCAAATTTCCAACTACCTGTTGCTGAAGTCTTGTGCTGTGGCTCGATGAAGTCATGAGTTTACAAATAGCTAATCTGTTTGCAGTCGTGAACTGCTTTTTGTTTGCGGCCCAAAGCCTGCACTTATACTTATTCTAATCTTGACGTTTACTTTGCATAAATACCAAACATTCATCGATGGATGACTCGCAACCATTCGAGGGTTTCTACACTCGAAGAAACCAAAAGTTTTTATTAACAAAAAGTTTGTTTAAATCTAAATGAGCAAAAAATTAACTGAAATTTTCTCTATAAACGAGTTTTAAGTTTCTTCATTTTCGACCTTCTGACCACATGAATTTCCTGGATTTTATTTTTTTCTTTTGCCCAGTGTAGGAACTACGCCTAAGTACTTTCCGGCTTGTTTGCCAACCATAATGAAAATAAAAATAAAAAAAAAACCCACCACATGCCAAGTGAGCATCTGGATAAACTTCTTGTGTGCTGCGTGGAAATGTTGTCCTGTCCTGGGAAAACTATTCAAATGCGACGGTTAAGGAACCTTTGGAACTGCTTACAGCAGGTAGTTGTAGTAGCTGCCTGTTGAGGGGCTCGTTGCTAGTGCTCCTTAAATAAAATCATTAAAAATAATGAACGCACTTCCGCTGCGCGTCTTGTCGGGGTCTTAGAACTTTACACGACATTAAAATAAGGCCGGCGAGAAGGAAGGTGTAGGGGATTGAGCGGGCTTGGAATGCCGCACAAATTAAAAGGTGCGCGACTCGAAGTCGCGTCGTGAGTCGCTCGGCAAATGCAATTACATATGTAAGATGGCCAGATACACACACACACACAGACAGAAAGCCCGGCCTAAACAGACCGAAAATCAAAAGATGTGGGCAACACATGAACGGAAATAAAGCGCACTCTGCTGGCCCCTTCGTTTTGTGCCCTCTCTTTGGCCCATTATATCTTGGCCGTTCCCAGTTCTCGGTTAATCTATAAAATGCGCGTAGAAACAAAGGCAAGTTGGTAACTTGATTGTGGGGGCCGGACGACACATATAAATTATCAGCGACGCATTTGCCGGAGCTCAGCTCAGCTGCTAGTTATGCATAGATACAGATACAGATACAGATACAGATACGCGCACAGCTACAGATACAGATACACAGGTACAGCCTACGTCGAATACGCATCGTGAATGAAATTCTTTTCTTTATGTAACATTTAATATTCCATATAGATAGTATTATTATTATACATTAACATAAAAAGTGTAGTCGAACTTCGGTGTTAGTTTAAGCATCTTTTTACTCACTTAAACATTTGTATAAAGTAGTTATCCACAAGATACAGATATATAGGTACAACAATTTTTAACGTAGCTTGAATTGTTTTTTAATCTCTTACACAAAGAATAACTTATCTATCTTATGTAACAATTCAATCGTACTCCCTTAAACATATATATATTATATATAAATATATTGATTAAATACTTAAGTATTACATTGAATCACTTTAATCCACAGATACATTTATTCATCAAAAGTGTATTCAAACTTCGACGTTTGTAGCTCTTTGTGTTTAAACTTATTCTTTACCAGATTCTTTGATTAAGCCCATACATACATACGTGAGTGTTGTGAATCAATGCACTCACGAGTATTCTTAAATTATGCATAAGTTCGAATGATTCTTCTTTCAGCCCCGAGCTCTATAATCGTTAAACGACGCACCCATCTGTGTTTTTTTTTAACAAAAGCCGCACACAAATTGAATAATATTTATTTTCGTTATTTCGTTATTTTTCCTTATTTTTTTTTTGTGGCACACTTTATTGAAACAACATTATTTAGAATTAAAAAATCAAAACCTGTTGCTTTGATTATATGCGGGCAGAATAAAGGTAGATTTTTTTTAGCAAATTTCCTAATGATTAAATTAAAAAATGATCACAAAAAAGTGCTTATAATAAAATGATAGAAAAAATGTTTTTGTAAAGACTTAATCAAAAGTTGTTATTTGAAGATTTTAGTAGAAAAGGCCATAGGTTAATAAAATAGTTAATTATAATCATTGGCGGTATTTTAAACATGCGGGGTATTCCTGTAATAAACAAAGGCTTAATTTAAGCCTTGAATATAATATATATACTAGCTTATATCGAATATCAAAATACACATTCTTGACTAAACCACTTTTTTAAGCATTTATAAATAAAGAAATATAAAACCCAAAGAATTTAAGTCCAAACACTTCCAGCTTAAAAAGTTGCTAACTTTCATATTTAAACATTAGCTTATATATATAATTTTTAGTTCTGTTTTTGGAATCTACTGAAAGGAAAAGTTGCTATAGAAAGTTTGTAAATATGGCTAGTGATTATAATTAAGAACAAATGGAAACTTGGGTTTTTTTAAAATACAGAATATTTAATACGCTTATAAACAAAAGTTTTATTGGAAAAATACTCCGTCATTTAAATCTTTTCTAGCTATTAAAGATCGAGAACACCTTTCAAACAGTTTACAATGTTATTATATTATAATTAATATTATATATTAATATAATTATACAGTTAAATTAAGAACCTAATGCTAGGAATAATTATGCAGAAAATGTTTTTGAATCCTAAAGTTAAACAAATGAATTATAATTCTCTCTATGTACATTTTTTTAAGAGACAAATTAAGAGTGAATTTTAAACTAAAAATATTAATTTATATTTTTCTGTCTCTAAGCAATTTTTAAAAAGAAAAATTCAGAGGACTTATAAAAAGTCACGTTGCAAATTCTTTAAGATAGTCAAATGGTAAAACCTAAAAAATTGTAATACTCTGCAAATGCGAGTGTATAAAAATGGGGTATTCACATTAACCCGTTTCTGAAACTAACTGCTGACTGACTGAGTGTATAAAGAGCTTTGTTTTGTTTTGTTTTTTTCTGTTAGTTGCTGTTTCTTGTTGTTTACACAATTGTTAAAACAGTGGCAAACTTGCTGTTGTTGTTGTTGTTTGTCTGTCTGTTTGCTGTGTTCTGTGTTTTTTGGTGCTTTATTAGCCACACTTTGCTTTATTTACCCAGCTCCGTCATCGTCTTCTTCGCTGCCTTCGTTATCGTCGCCTTCGAATTGGGGCTTAAAGTGCGCTGGGCGTTGTATGAGGGGAAAATAAGGTCAGACCGAGAACTTTCCAAAATGACTTTTAGTGCCGGCTTTTAGTCCGTCTTTCTGTACGCTGTGCGTGTAAACATATATTGGCCAAAAAAAATAAATAAAAAAAGGCGGCCGCGACACGGCCGGGGCGCAAACAATTAGTCAAGTTTACTGGGGTCCATTTATAACTGACAGAAATGCGCTTTGCATGAGAGGCTTAAACTTAAACGCAGCCATTGACACTCGTTCGGGACTACTAACCCGTTTTTTTTTTATCATTCGCTGTGTTGGCCCAGCCAATTACCAAGCCCACAATATAAAAATACTTGCCAGAATGTATCTCGAATTTGTATCTTTTGCTGCAGCAGCAGCAGCAATAAAAGCTCGAACAATTGCTTGATTCATGCGATGAAGACTCGACGCGATGGTCAAGAAACAGAAACGGCAATAACAACAAAACAGAAAGAGCCTGAAAAGCAGCCTACATACAAATGTGTGGAATCTGGAATCTGGTATCTGTTAACTGGGCTCACAGCTTGTGACGCATCTGCAATTGGATTCCTCGTGCTAATTACTGTTGATTGAGTTTTAGTTTCATTGTACGCAATTATTTCATTACTGATTTGAAAATCTCAAACTGTGTGTTGATTTTCATTTTCAATAAGTCTTCACATAATTGCAGAAAGTGTTTTCAATTTCTATTTTGAGAAAGCGCTTCGAGCGTTTTTTAAGACGCGTGTGAAACATTTTTATTGCCATTGCTTAAACTAAAAAAAAAAACACATGTAAATGCAAATGTTTATCGATTTAAGATTTTTGAAAAAGAGCTCTTCAAATATTTTAATACATTTTTTTTTGGCTTTTGTTTTCTTTGCAGACACGCAACAACAACCGCAACAACAATTTGCTTGGTAATTATATATATATATTTTTTCTTATACACTTTTATGGGTTATGCACGAAAAGCTCCAGCTGACTAATGCCTAAACTTGGGCCAGCTTTAGTGTAACGGTTAAAACACACACTATTTGCAACTGGGCATACTCCGCTCAGAATACCCAATGTGGGTCAGCTGGGGCATATTTCTTATATAATAAACGATTCCCATATGGCGCCATTAGTTTCGTTTTAGTTTTTTACACCTGTTCAACTGTTGAACGGCATTTAAATGTTAACGTTAATGCTAATGTTAATTTGCCTTGCTGACGTTGACTTTTCAGCACGTTTGTGCGTTTTAATTGCAGCCAAGCGTTGCCGTTGGCTTCATGCATCTAATTGCCTGCACACACACACACACACACACACACACACACACACACACACACACACATCGTATGGCCTAGTTGCTGCTGGCCCTAACCTTTAACAGGTTTTCGGTTTTTAGCCGCTCTTTTTCGCATTGGTTGATTTGGCCAAATCGCACCGAACGGGGTCGAAAGCCAGTTCGAACTTATGCAAATCGTTATCATTAGCCCCCGAACATCCATATATATATATATATAATCTGTTGTAATTTGCTGCTGCTGCGAGTTCATGCTAATTCATATTTTTAGCATTTGAGGTCAGCATCTAGCTGTTTATCTGGTTACACGCTCAATTGACTCCCATCGATGAGTCGAACACACACACACACACACACACACACAAAGCAATTGCACAACCTGAGCATCGACGTCAGCATCCCCGTCAAAATACTTGTGTCAACGAGCGGAAATTGAACAATGGCTTTAAATTTGCACATGCATTGCGGATAATTGCTTTTGTTTTCTTTTGTTTTTTCTTTTTTGTACATGCGAGAAAATTTTCATCTATTCCAAAGATTTGTTTCTTCCAAATATATTTACGCTGCGTTGGGAGTTGAGTTGATCTGAAGACATCTTTAAATAATATAGATTTGTAGAATCTACCTTAGATTGATAATATTTAGGATTAATAAAAAGTCTCCTGTTTTTAGGTATTCATTTTTAACTTTAACAGTTAATACCATTTTCTTTATACAACTTCAACTCCAAGAGCAAAGTTTACCTCACTTAAAATGTAAAAATCTTCATTAAGTTTTACCTATTGCTAAACATCAATATTCGATTTAACTTAATGTTTATTGATTGGCAGCTGATTTGCATTTGTTTGCATTATGACAGCTGGGTTATTTATATTGTGAAAAACCTGACTTTGCATAAATATTTTGTAAAGTTTACTTAAATAATATCTATAAAGTGCCAAATACAAATTATTTATCTCATTAAAAATAATTCGAATAATATCAGACTTAAAAATAAGCCCTATAAAAAAGTTGACTTTAATTCACAAATATTGCATATTGAAATATTAATTCCCTACTAAGTAATCAACTTCTCGTTAACTCTACATTATTAATTAAATTTTATACAATTAGCAAGCTATTAAATCAAATTGAAATGGCTCGAAGCTGACACAATATATATATTGTTATATATATTTATGACTGTATCCGAACTTTGAACTTGGCGCTAACAAAAGAATCGACAAATTTTATAACCATTTGAGTTGACAAATGTTTTCCATAACTTTTCGAGCGAATAAATTACAAAAATGTCGTCATTTTTCAGGGGTAAAAGATAAAAAAAATGTTTAAACATTTAAACACAACTGGTTGACTAGCCTGTGGCTTTGTTTTAAGCGAACTTTATGACGTAAATATTTAAAATATGTTTCGGTTTTTTGCATTTTTTATTAAAATTTATATATAGGTGTATGAATTTTTTTTATTAGATAACCATATAGAAGTTTTATTTAAATATGCTTTGGAATGTTTTTAGCTTTTTACAACCATTAGAGAAACATATTCACTTTTGTGCCATGGCATTAATTAGTAAAATTTTATTATTTTCAGTTTATTAGCTGTCCATTAACCAAAGTGTTCTTGCTGTGCTCTCAATTTCACTTGAAGCTGTCTTGGACATGGCTCAGTTTCACTTGGCCAAGGCACGTAGTTGAATTCTCCACATGACATGTCAGTTTGAGCACAGTGAGAGTTACTTTAAGCCAAAACACATTCTTGCAGTAAAAGTGATTCTGTAAACTGTTTTTGGCACAAGCCAGACCTGTCTAGCCAAAAGATCGAAGATGTCGAAATAACAATTATAAATTTGTTAAGCTTTGCGGTAGCTCAAGAAAAAACATTGATAATTATCTAAGGGGGGCCAATTCTTATGAAAGGCCACGACATTAACGAACAATGTGCGTCAGCATAAAATGTATCTGTATCTGTATCTGTATCTGTCTATCTACATTTGTATCTGTTTGTGTGCTTGGCGCGTTTCGTTTGATTGGCCAACAAAAAAAAAAAAAAATTGCAAAAACTTTGCTTCAGGTGATAAGCTTTATTTTTGTTGTTGTTGTTGTTGTTGTCATTCTTGTTTATTCAAAAGACGCGTGCGCCAAGTTTTTGTGTTAATTTGTAATAATTAATTTGAGTTTGTTTTTTTTTATGAATTATTTATCGTTTATTATTCGCGATCAGGGATTTACGCGGTTCTCTCCGGAGTTTACTTATCGCTTTGATATATCTTGGAAAAATACCCGCAATTAAAAGATTTAAATATCAGGTACAAACTATAAAAGCGATTTTTAAATCATTTTTTTTAGTTTAACAAATAATCTGGGTTTTTGTGATATGATGAAATAATAAAATTGTGAATGACAGAATCCTATTCCATAAAGTTATGTATGAGAAAAGCAAACTTAATTTTTATTTAATGATAATTAATGAAGTCTATAATAATTTTTTGGATTAAAAATAAAGACAACTATTTCAAAAATAAAAAGAATATGTCTTAATGTAAGAGCTAAAAACCGAAGTATTTATAAATTTTCTATATGTCTTTTGCTGTTACTGAGACTCTATTTAAAGGCTATAAACTAAAAGAAGTCGAAGAAATAATGCTTTACTCTGATTAACTTTAATTTAATTTCAAAGAACAAGTTGAATAAAAAGTTTTGATTTTACGTTGAGTGTTTGAACATATGAAATAATACTCCGAATCTGAATGTTGAATGTTTTAGCATATTCCTAAAAATAAGGCTAACATTTATCAGTAACATATTTTAATGGATTTCGATAAAAAACCAGATAATTATAAAATTTCTTTACTGTTGGTTACTAAGACTCAATTTGAAACGTTGCATGCACAAGTGCTTTGCTTAACGACCAACTTGCATACCACAAAGTCATATAACCAATACGGAAAAACACACACACACACTCACACACATCCACACACTTGGCACACACTCAGAAGTAAAGTTCCTCTGTGGCTAAAAATTAGTCGTAACTTTCATTGCGTGCCGCATTCGCATTGCCCAAAATGCAGTTGCATGGCTAACAGCAGGAAAAGTGGCTAAAAACAAGTTGGTAGCTAGTGGGTCTGTGTGTGCCCCCCAAAAATGAAAATGCATTAAATGCACTCACAATTTGTAAGGCAACAAATTGCGCTATTTAAACTGTTAAATGTGTGGAACGAGGTAAAAACAATGACGACAATTTTTTTTGTTTTTGTTGTTGTTTTTGGCCATTATTATTTTGGTTTTCATTTGAGTGATCTTAAATTTTAATGGCTCCCACATGTCGCTAATCTTAGCTTTAGATATTTAATTCGAAGCGCAGCTCAATGTAACTTTTATATTCACATTGCGAATGAAGCGTGCCGCTAATTTGCCCGTGTTTTTCTTTTTTTTTTTTATAGGGTTTACGAATTGCGCATTTTCCTCTCTCCATAAAGCTGAGATCAGTGTGTTTATCGTTTATCGTTGAGACGCTTTATTGCGTTTGACATGCATGACACTTGTTTTGAATGTGGACGTGGATGCGTGTTGCAAACATACAAAACATTTATTCAGATACCTAGTAAATTATTCTAATTGGTTGAATATTACTTAAAACAAACTCCTTCTGTAAGAATTCATGTTGGATATTTTTTTAGCAAAAGAAAGACTAACAAGTAACTCCAAAAGATCTCACAATCAACTTCGGGCATATGATTGAGGTCTTACATTTATTGGCCTGGTATTACAGGGTATTTAACAGTCTTCTAGCTACCCTTATTTGGGGGCACACACTTGTTATTCAATTAAGCCTTAGGTCAACAAGAGATGAATCAACCAGCAGCAAAGCGACCACAAAGAATTTCTTTGAAACTTGTACAAAAAAAAAAAAACAAAAAACAAAAACTCACGTCGAATACATGTTAATTCAAACGAGTTCCCACCAAAAAAAATAAATAAAACGTGAAAAATAAAAAAAACAAAAAAACACCTTTTCTCAAGCTCTCAGCTTTATTTGCTTAATTTGTTAGAATGGGCTAATAAATAAATTTATGAATTAACTTAATGCGCCTCACACGTTTTACAAAAACAAAATTAGCATTGCGCAAAATAGAAAAAAATCGTTCAAGTTTTATTATTGCCAAATATTTATTAGACCGAATTGTGATTTATGCGAATATTTGGCAACATTTCCTTCAAGGCTTTCAGCTTTGAGCCTCTTTCTTATTTAATTTTTTTTTCATACACTTGCAATTGAAATTGGCAACAAATAAATTGTGCGCTAATTGAAATTCAATAAACTGCGGCAATTACAATGCTAAATTTTTGTGTACTTTACTTTACTTTACTGTATGCCAAGAAATGTAATTGCTATAAATAAAATCACTTTTTGATTGTGCATTATTTAAAAAGCATTTTATTTTAATTAATGTAGCAAATGCAAGTTATATATAAAATATGATTAAAATATATTAGAGTGATAATATTTGCGAACTTAAAATTATTTTATTTTTAGAATGTCACAACTTTTAAAAAAACCTTGCAAGTTTTTGATTAGTTTTCATTTAGTACAAGATTTTTAATTCCTTTTAACTTAATGGTAAAAGAACAAATAATAATTCAACATTTGAAAGGGCAAATCGCTGAAGTAAATGTAATTTAGAATGGCCTAAACCAATGTTGATTTACATATGATTTGTTATGGCTAATTATCCACATAAGCCATTGTTTGGCAATACTGTACTCTATGCGGAAGTTAGCCATAAACTTCCCATAGCCAATGCTCCAAATCCAAATAATCAACAAGAGCACCCTTCGCCGGAGCCGCACCAAGGTTTTCACCTGGCCACATGGCCAGCCACAGTGTGCGATTGCTTTTGGCCAGGCCAATGCAGCTGAGACCATATTACGAATGGTGACCAACAAAGCCATAAAATTGCAAAAAAAAATAACAAACAAAAAAACGGTTAGCAGCAGTTTCACATTTTTTTTGGCAGCTGGCCAGATAGCTAAACAAAATCCAAACTTTTCAAAATTTTCTCACGTAACAAGTACACAAAAAAACAACAACAACAACAACAGCAAAAGGAAAAACACAAACCGGGCTGGGCCCAGGCCCGACAATTTATGTTAGTGTTGTTGTTGTTACTGTCTGGGCGCATTCATAGTTAGTATAGATATAGTCGTGTGTGTAGAGGAGAGCAGCAGCTATGTGATTTTGTTGGCAACATGTTTGCCAATTTTTTTTTTGGCGTCTGCGCAATCCATAAGAGGGCATTAAAAAAAGTGCTCGGCGCGATTCTAAATATCAGACAGATTGCAAGTAGCCGCGGCTACCACAAGCTCAACAACAACCTTGGCTAATGGCCAGCTGTATATATATATATATATATAGCTGGATTTTTTTGGCTCTTAGCTCTTAGCGTGTTGCAAGCGCACTTCGCAACTTAATGGCTGGCTGGCTTCCAGTTCGGCTCAACTTCGATTCGATTCATGTGTGTTGGCCAATTTGCTGGCTATGACTAAGCTGGCCTGGCTTATCTTGGCCAAGAATTTGACTCTTGATCTTTTGAGAGGCTGCCCGGCCGCCCAGTGAAACTGTCCCTATATATGTCGAATGGAAAATTTTTCACACGAAATTCAACAAATGCGCGTTAATTGCTTGACAAAATACAAATATCAAATATCGCTAAATTTTGAGGCGCCCGATCAAATTAAATAACGTTCGCTTAACTAACATTCACAACTGCAAAATCGCCAAAAGTCGTCAAAGATTTTTTTTTTTCGGCTGACAGTTGTTAGCCCAAATTATCTTTTTTTTTGTACATTCATTTCGTACTTAGTCTTTTTTTGCAATTGGCAAGCAAATTGACGCAAACCGCGTAATTGTAGCGTGAAATTTGGAATACCCCTTAAATATATTGAATCAAAAGTAATATCGACTAGAAAAAAAAATCACTGGGTATAATTATTTAAATAAATTAGGTTTATTATGAATGTATAAACTTGATTTAATTTTATATGTTTTTAGTATACACTGTATGTATAGAATAGAAAGAAAACTCGAACAGGAGAAAATGATTTTTGTATATTTTTTATGGCGTTAATATTAAAACTTCATTTATATTGAAGTAAGCAAACATTTATATTTATATTATTTAAAAAAAAATATACCCAGCATATATTAAATAGATGGAAAAGCCCAGCTAGAAGAATTTTGCCAAGTAACGGGGTTTTATTTTTTATATATTTGTATTGAATTTATTCAAATAAGAAAAGTTTTATTTTAAATACAAATATATCTATAAAATGTATGTGCTTTAAGTACGACTGGTATAAATTGATTAGAAGGAAAATCCCGAGTAGGAGAAACATACCGAATTGAGGGTTTTTAGATTATTTTAAATATATAAATATATACTTGTATTAGAAGGAAAGCTCAACAAAGAGAAGTTATATAAATTAATAAATAAAATATTAATATTATATTAATAAAGTAAAATATGTTACATTGATAAAATCTGTTCAAAATTCTCTGTATATACAATTAAATATTAAACAAATGGTTTACTATAAATCAAATCAATCCAGAATATTTCCTACATCTATACAAGTTACAAATATTATTAATATATATTTTATTTCCATTTAGAGAATTCGATAATTTTCATTTGACTCTCAGTCTTAAAGTTGTGTCAACAATATTTGAGTAAGCAAAAATCATAAAAAAAATTAGTTTTTTGTGCTTTTTGCAACTGCTAAAAATATATTTGAGCTTCTTTTATAGTAAAGATTTCTTAAAATATATAATATTCTATGCGAATGATGATTTAAAAGCAACATTAATTTATATATAATTATACATGCGAAGTTATTTATTTTTTATTTGTACGCAGTCGTGATTTTATTAAAGTCTTTTATTGGTTTTGCACGCTTGAATGAGAATACAAAAGCAATCGATGTTTTAAAATATTAACAATATAAAATACTTTACATTCTGATGACATTTATTATTTGTTTGTCAGTCAAGAATTTACATGTTAAGGGGCGAAATAAATAAAAGCTGGCTGAACAATGTCTATAAATAATAATGATGACAACCCTGCCTCTAAATGATATCATCAGCAGATAATCATGCTAAGGCAATAGCCGCACCTTAAGAGATACTCGATGGGGGTATTCTATTTCCAATAGTCAAATTAATTAAGTGAAAGTTTAATTACTAAAGCAAATATTTTTGATATGCCGCTAATACAATCATCTATAATGAAAATAACATGAAGAGAGTGCAATAAATTTTGGCGTGCTGTTCATCAATTTGCAATAGAATAAACCCAAACCAATGTAGATATACATACATAAATATTATATATATGTGTATGTGTATATATCCGTGTGTCTTTCTGACAAACGTGCTGTGTTATTCAATCGGCTGCTATAAAGAAATATTAGTTTATACCAGTTAAATACCCCTATCGAGTATATGGCGCATCGTTCCGGCTCATCCTCACAGTTTATTGTATGTGATTTGAGCATTTAATTAACATTCGTACGAACCAAACATTTATTTAGTCGCAGCTATATTTATAACATATTGTATTGTATTGTTTCAGCTATTCCCTTATTTTCTTGTGTGTGCCAATTTTAAGCAATTAATTAGTGGCCTTTTAGCATTTGTGCACTAAATAATTAAGCACTTGCCACGCCGCAAAAGCTGCAAAAAAAAAAAAAATATATATATATATATATATGGCCTTAGGTATATCAGGTCGGTATCGTTGGCGTCTTTTATTTATGGCGTTTATCATTAGACAGTCACATGATTTGAATGCCAAGCCGGCACTGGACGTGTCCATGTGCAGGCCAAGTAACTTGGCCAATGCGTAATTGACTGAATACTTAACACGCATACGCACCGTGGGCTGGCGTGTTAGAGGCTTTGTCTTTTTTTTTCTCTGTGCACAATCAAGTCCAATCTCTTGGCACACAAAGCACGACTTGCGTATAGAAACAAAAAAGTGTTGGCCTTTTTGTTGGAGAGGAGACCCAATTAGGAATTCTTCAGGCATAACATATAATGTTTATATATACGAGTATTATGCATTAAATGGGATTAAGCAATGTTGGATTAACACAAAAGTACAATAACAGAAAAAGCCTAGTTTAAAGTTTAGATATATGATTTCGAACTTTTTAAAACCTGAATAAAATTAAAAAGTTTTTCTAATATATTTATATATATAAATATCTTCTCGAATTATAAAATGTTGTAGAAAATTTATACATAAAAATATTGTGGAAAAATGTTATAAAATTTGTCATTAGCTGATCTGTAGTTGTCTTAAGTAAAGTCTTCTGATTCCGTATATTATATATCTTTAAAGTTGGTTAAAATCCTTTCTAAGTTATTCTTTAAAAGTATATGCTTATTATTATTATGTTTAGCACTGTTTTTATTTAGTTTGAACCTTTTAAATAGAGGCAGGCTTATCTCAATAGACCGCCTAAAAACCACTTTCTTCTATTAAAGCAAATAATTGCTTATCTGCCAGGCTAAGGATTAACTTTTACCGCCGCTAGCTGAGTTTAATTGAAAACGAAAAGCAAACATTTACGGGAAATTCAATTGCAATAACCAAAATATCAATTGTCATGCCGCAACGAATATTGCAACTCAACTAACAATAAAACACAAGCCTAAAACTTCCCATTTGAGTTTTTGACTGTTGCAACTGCAAATTGTTGCTGCTGCTGCAAATGTTGCTGCTGTTGCTTTTGTTGCTTTTGTTGCTGCTGCTGCAATACAAAACATACACATTAAGCCAAATGCTTTGCATTTTGTTATTGCTCAATTAACCCCCTTAGTAGCATTTTTTTCCTGCTAATAAATTTTTGCCCAGGCAATTCGCACAAAACCCTTTCAGGCCGATGACAAACAATTTGCCATGTTATTTGCATACCCTGTAACTATAAAACGTGTAAATTAGGACTTGATAAAGTTTGCAAGAGTAATAAAAACTAAAAGTTTTTATTTTGGCAGTTACTCAAACTTTAATTTTAAAGGCTTATATACAGATATCCTGGTTACATACACCAATATATTATATATATATATTTTATTTAAACAGGTTTCAAACTAAAACTGAAGCTTAAGCATTTGTAAATAAATTTGAAATGAAAAGTATATCAACGTTTTAATTATACGAATTTTTTTGTTGTACTTATAACTTAACTACAGGGCATTTGCTAGTCCATCAGCAGGTGGTTTAACATTTTTAAGTACTTTTTGTTAGGTTCGCTTTTGAGCTGGTGAAACCAACAATTCGGCACGCCTGCAAGTGCTCCATTGTTGTTGTTATTGCTGTTATTGTAGTTGAGAAATGATTTGTACAATAAGACAGTTGAAATTTATATGCGAATCTTTTGCCTATGATAAAAAGACGACAGCGTCAAGATAACAGACAGATAACTAAAAAATGTCAAATAATTAGCCAAAACGGCAAAAGATTCGCAGTTGACTTTCACCCTGTGTATTATATATCATTATATATATATATGTATATAAGTTGCCGGGAAGCACTTAATTTTAATGTTTTTTTTTAATAAATATTTGCATATATTTTTTTAAATTAAAAAGAAACTGATAAATAAAAGCAAATAAATGTAATGATAGATACGTTTTTTTTTCTATGAAAAAAAATTAGTCAAAGCAGAAGATATTATTTCAAATTGTTCGGCTATTCATATGAATATATACATAGACTTTTCAGATGCTGCTCAGAATTTAAATAAGGCAAAAATTGGCAAACGAATTCCACAAATTGATATGCCGCATATCACGCGACGACTTCAATGCGCAGTCCATATAGAAATATGCATATATAAAACAATGCGAAAACGAATATCTATATAAATGTAAATTAAAATTGATGTCAAGGCATTTACTTTCAAAAACCAATTTAAAAAATTAAACATTAAAAAAAAAAAGGTTTTTACTCCGACAGCAAGAAATTTAATAAGCAACAAAGTAAAAAACAAAAAATTATATACAAAAACCTGCTGCTGCCTCAATTAACCACAAAAAACATAAAGGCAAAACTGAACTTAATGTCAGTTCAAACGGGGGCCCCATTAAACCAACTCCGACTCCGACGCCTCCTCTGACCCTATCAGAAGCTTTAACATAAATCTGTTTACTAAACTTGAGTCTTAAACAAATCTGCGTCTTTTTTTTTTTTACAATTTTCGCATCGTTCTTTCCACTCTCGGATCTTTTTTTTTAGTTCTGGGCGTCGGATTCATAACCAACTTGTACATAATTGCTGTGAATTGGCCGTAATTAAGACTCACTTTTATTATTCACTGTATTCACTACTTTGCTTCAGTCCTGTCAATAAAAACGCTCGTTTGTTTGTTTACTTGACTTTTTTCTCTTGTTGTTTTCTGCTTTTTTATGATTGCCTGGAATTTGTGAAATTAATTGCCAGTTAAGTCACATGAGTTTTAAGCACTTGTGCAGGTGAGCGAAATATTGCGTCTACAGATTTTTATCAGAGTTACGGGCTTTTTGTATAATCAGTTAAACAGTAGCAATTTATCTAGGAGAAAATAGTTTTTTTTTTTTTGCTGATAAGAGTTAAATGTGGATGATGAATATGGCAATGTGTGTGGGGACTTACTTAAACTATTTAAAAGACTTTATCCTAATCAAGCACGTAGTAAATTCATTTTGTTTTTACACATTTTTAGCATGATGTTGAATTTTCCTAACTATTCCAAAAAAATGCAAATTCTTGAAGAATAGTTTTTAAAAAAGAAGTTGCAGTTTTTAATGAAACATGTTCAATAGAAAAAAATTTTTAAAATTAAGATTCTTTAACTTAATAGTTCTCGGATCTTGAGTAAATGTTATACTAAGTATTTTTCGAACTGAACAAAAATGTTTGAAAAAAGAATTTTATTCCAGAACTATTCTGAATTGACAGAATCTGTATTTAGCTTCTTTTTTTGTACATAATCTATCTTCTGCATATTTGCATGATTTGTTTAATCTATTAAAATAGTTTTTTTCTACGCTACTATCAATGATAAGATACAGCTGAATCTCTATAGAAAGCAAGTTTTTTATATTGAATTCTTTGCAATGTTTATTCAATCATTCAATTAAATGCATTCCGATGCGTTCGCAAACTTCCTTTCCTTTTTTTTTTTTGTTTGTTTTGTTTTGATTTCCACTCGCCTTAAGTTAACTTTTTTTTCGTTTTCGGATTTGTTGTGTTTGTGTCTCCTCCCCGCCCCGCCACGCCCCTTTTTGCATTCTTTTAAGGCGACAAGACCGCGTGACACACATGTCCAAAAAAAAAAAGTCGAATTGCGAAACTGTTTAATTTAGTTGCGCGTCGAATTTGTTGATTTTTTGTATATAAATTTATTTTTATTTTCATGCTGGTATTTTTTTTTTTATGCGACATTCTTTAAGTCTAAAGTCTGTCGACGTCTCTCGGTCAGCGATTCAATGTTTACGATTTATTTAAACCGACATCGGACAGAAACTGAGTTGGGCTTAAAGCCACACGCGGAGCCGTGGCTAAATTGAATTTGGCCTATACCAAAGTAAACATTTTGTATTTTTGTTTTGTTTTGTTTTGTTTTTTTCGTCTTTATTGTAAATCAACTTTTCAATTTGCTGCTGACACAGTTTCCGAGCTGGGGCTTAAGTCGCCGCTGCACCTGAGCAGAGATCTTTGCTGGAGTATAATAATAAATTGCATTTTTGTTGTTGTTGTTTTTTTTTTGTTGTTGTTGTGTCCACAGAGGCTTGTTAACTATTGAGAACGCCGTGTGTCTCTCGAGAGCTTGACTCTAGACAAACATGAAGTTGTTGTTGTTGCATTGTGGTTTTGCATTTTAAAGCGGCCTGGGAAACACTTGAGAGCCAACGGCAAAACGCAAATTTAGCTGTTAAGAATTGTTAAAAAACACAAATTTTGATAAATGACGTGACGCTTTTCATAAAAACAATAACAACATTTGTGTAAAGCTTTTTTTTTGTTAGCTAGTTGATGAACTGTCCCATTGTCCGCTGCTCTGTGTTGCGTTTAGACTCAAAGTCATATAAATAAATTCCGAGCGCTTACAAATTATATGAAATGATGATCAATCATTCTTTTTGGGCAAATATAGCTGGAATTTTTATAAGCTGCAGCTGTTCTATTAATATTGTTAATATTTTTTAATGCCCATTGTTTCTCCAAAAAGCGCTCAGGTGAACAAAAGATTTATTGGCTTGCACAACAACAAAGGAAAACAGGCGATTTTTTAAGGACACTTGATTCCTTTAATTTGTTTGCTTTTTAAGCAATTTGTATAAACTTTAAATGGGATACTTATTGTTCTAAACAACAGTTGAGTGAGCATAGAATTTCAAATTCTTTGTTATTTATTTATTGACATAAATACAATCAGGAAAAATTGTACTTCTAGTTACTTTTATATCTTATAATTGATTCCCTTGATATGTTTAGCTTTTACAAAAAAATTGTGAAACCTTAAACAGGGAATTAAGAACTTTTTAATATTTATTATTTACTTTATGAATATTTTTATTATATTACCTTAAACAATTGAATATTTTTCAATGAAGTTTTAAATTAGATTGTTGACTGATTATCTGACAAGTCAGCAAGCAAATATTGGCAACACTTAAATCTAATATTACAAGAATTTGTTTCTTAAAAGGATATAGATTTTATGGAAACCCAATTTGGGCCCCACTTTTTGGGCGCTGGCCCTTTCAATTTTCAAGTGCGCTCCTGTTTGCTTTTTGGCTGCAAAAATTAAAATAATGCCAACACAAAAACCGATCACGCAGCAACACTTCCTGATTACGTTTTTTGCATTTATTAATGAACTCAATAATACAAAGTGTCGCTTATTTAGTTTTATTTTTTTGTCGTTTAGTTGGCCTCTTCAAATTTAATGGCAGGTGTTGTTGCCAATTGGCTTTCAAAAATGCGCGCACACGCACAAAATAAATAAATAATTATATAAAAGGTAAACAGCAACAACAACAAAAGCAACAACAACCATAAATGATAATGGTCTATGGGGCCTCTCAAACAAAACAATTACTTTATTTTTGTTTACCTTTTCTTTGCAAATTCAGCGCGCTTTCTTTGCTGCCTCATCATCGTCGTTTTTTTTTTTTTTTTTTTTTTTTTTTTTTTTTTTTTTTTTTTTTTTTTTTTTTTTTTTTTTTTTTTTTTCTTGTAGTGAAAACTGCGCACCGATGTCAACGGCCTTAGGTCTGTCTCTAGGCCGGGGCCCGAACCCTGGTTTGCTAGCTCTCGACTACTGGGCTTTCTCAAAGATATTATTTATCTGTGGCTATGTGTTGAATGAATTGTCCGCCCGCACAGTTGTCAATTGGCTAAAGAAAAAGTGAAAGCAGCGAAACCTTTAAGCAAATATCGCTAAACTTTATTGACTCTTTTGCTGCTGCACCTGCACAACTTCAAGGCCGTTGCATTAGCATAGACAACAACTTTGTGGTGCAACTCAATTTGCTGTGTTCATAAATCAGTTAGCTGGGTTTAACCCAGCTGCTTGACCAAAAAGTTCGCGGTCTATGGCTGGTATGTAGATAAGTATATATTGGATAGGTTGCCTTAAGTTATTTATATTGGCTTAGATAAACAAAAAAAACCTTCAACAGTCTTAAAACGATCCTTATTTAACTGCAGCTGCTTTATTAGTTCAACATTTGTTTTTTAAATATTTCTCACAAAAGATTTATTTATTAACTCATAAAAACTCTTAAATATATTTAAAAGCTAAACATTTTATGCCATATTAACGTTGTTCGCATTGCACCTGTTTTAGATTGAAGCAGACATTGTATTAAATATCTTTTGATCACGAGACAACTTGAAAAACTTGCAATTTATACATGCTGATTATAAGTAATAAAGTCAAAAATCACAGCCATACTAAGGCATATTGATTAGATAACTTAACGGGCAAAATATGTCAAGATTAGCTAGCTGGCCGAGATGAGCACACCAATAATAGGGGCAGGCTCAAGTGCTGATAGCACAAGGAACGATTTCGGTCACATGGTGAGCTCACAGGCCTTAAATAACTTTACGGCTTGTTTTGGCTTTAGGCCCCAAACTTAATCTAGAAACGTGCATAATTGGCTAAGCAGACAAGTGGGCTATAAAGCAACCGATTCCTCGGAATGATGACTGTTTTTACAAATACGATTAAAGGGCTTACAAAGCAGAGACTTGGGCACTAACCCTTTTGCCTGGTGACACACACAATTACCTCTCAATTAAACAAAATTAATGAAATAGCGAAATTATTATAAACGTTATTTGCATTAGCTCTTTAATTGGGCATTTAATATTCGCAGCTAATGGCTTTTGATAGTTTCGCCTTTAAGTGCTTTTAAACTGCAATTATTAGCCAAATAATGCGAAAAACAAAACACACAAAATACACAACACACAATAGCCACAAACACACACACACACACTTACACACTCGTGTGGCAACAATCAAAATAACTGTTCCAGTAAATATTTGCATATTACATCGCAACCACACAAACAAACAAAAAATAAACAATGAGCAAAAAACAATCCACAATTAGTTTACAACTACTTGAGGTGTTTATTATGCAATGCCATTAAGTTAACGCTTTTCGGCTGCAGCCCCAAATTGAAGTAAAAAATAACCACTTTAAATTATTTGGACTTACCAAATTTCAAACACAGCAAAACACGTTTAGCGAAAGCTGCCAATTATAAATAGGCTTAAATGCCCTTTTAGACACTAACAATTTCTCAGTTCATTACATTTAACAGAAGAATATAAGGAATGAAGTGATCATGTCCAATTTAAATGTAAAGTACAAATTGATAAATTTATTCAACGGCTCTTACTCTATAACTTATTACAGAGTGCAGCAAGCATTTAAATGTTTTCCTCTTGATATGACTGCATTCTGTTAACAAATACTGTTAACTAACAGTGTTGAACTAGTTATTAAACTACTTTAGTTGCATACGATTTGTATGCAATCTTCGCTCCTTCTCTTCTTACTCTTTTTATTCGTCCATAAATTCAGGCTTTTCCTGCCGAGTTAGCTTGTTCCAATATTTATAAAATTGCATAATATACAAGTAATATAGTTTCAATAAATGTATTTACTTGTATGTAAATTAAACTCTTTTACATACTAGCTTAATACCAGGGCTGCAAGTCTAAAAGAATTTTTCGCTGGTTCTCAAATTCCATTCATTTCATTTGTACTTTTAATTAGGAGATCGTATTATTTCGGATATTCTTATTACAGTCACGCTCAAGTAAAGAAATATAATAAAAAAAACTTTGATTCGCGTTTCAGAAGTTATAATTTTATTATTTATATTGCTAGTCATAAATATTTGTCTCCTAACAATAGCTTCTATTAAAGTGTACACAATAGTTGTCATGTTTATTATTGTAATTCAAACAACAAAAAAACATAGTCCACCTGTTATTAGATTGTGAAGGTTGCATGCATATGGAATGAGTCAAAATTAAAATAAACAAAAATATTACCAAAAAGTGATTTCTATATGAATGTAGTATAAACCAAATATACAAAAATACTTAGCTGAGGCATTATAAGTAAAAATAATGATTATTCTAATTTAATTTTTAAATTTTTGATAACAATCTGTTGTACTTAATATATAATTAAATAAAATAGCGCCAGGTAAAAGCAAATAAATTTCCAACTAAGAAAGTTCTAGTCATTTTTCTATAATCAGACAATACAATAAATTAGTTTTCTATAGCTAATTGATTATTGATAACCGTATATAGAACCTAGAACCTAGAACATTCGTTCACAAACAAAGTACATATTTTGAACTCACATCCTGTTTGCCTAATGCTAATCGTGTTCATTTCGATATCTCTTTCAATTGCAGCTCTGTAACATGTCACAAAGTAACGGATATTGAGCAGCAGCAGCTACAACGATTCATAAAATGGCAGCTAATATCAATAACAATAATAATAACAGCAAAGCGATGACGACTCCCGCCGAGTCGCTGGAGAGTCGCGATGAAGTTGACTTCATCCACGTCGCGCACAACAACAACAACGAATACGAGGATTTGTGCAGCGCCAGCAGCAACAAAGAAGCAGCAGCAGCAACAGTCACACCAAACAATGAACCAAATGTTAACAACAGCAGCAACAGCAACACACTGAAAAAGTCAAAGGAACGTCGCACGCTCTTCAGCTTCGGCCACAAAAAGCCCATCAGCAACAACAAGTCGATCCCAACTCTCCAAGAGTCCGCCCCGGCGATCAGCAGCGCCAGTTTGCCGCCGGTGCCGATTGGAACGCCGCCGCGCCAGCACAAGTTCGTGAAGAGCAGCAGCATCGCTCGGCTGCTGGGCAACACTTACAATGCGCGCAAGTTCGAGCGCGAGGAGCAGAAGCGTCTGGCCAGCGAGCAGGCGGGCAACAAGTTTCACACGTTCGGCGGACGCCGGCGCGGTTCCGGGCCGTATCTGGAGCGGTTTAAGCGCATGTCCAAGGAGGACGGCGACATCGCGGGCGACGACGAGTCCGTGCAGATGACCAATGTGATGACGCTGACGACAGACTCACGCGATCTGCAGTACGGCAGTCGGCAGGAGCACGTCGGCCGTGCCGACGATCAGCTGAGCGTCAAGGCGATGCGCACTTTGACCCGTGGCCTGGGCAAGCTCTGGTGGAAGCGCACACACAGCGTGGACATCAGCACGCCCGATCCCGAGTTCAAGGTGTCCTATCTGGGCAACGTGCTGACCGGCTGGGCCAAGGGTGAGTTCAAAACATTTCAACTGGAAGTTCCTTTTTACTCACACACGGTTTGCTTTCAGGCGAGGGCTGCGTGGAGAAGCAGCTGAACACGCTGTGGCGCAATTACACACAGCACACCAAGCCGGATGTCATCATGCGCGTTAAGGTCTGCGCCTCCGGCCTGAAGGCGACGACACGACAGCACGGCCTCACCGAGTACTGGTCGAATCGGATTACGTACTGCTGTGCACCGAAGAATTATCCGCGCGTCTTCTGCTGGATTTACAGGCACGAGGGCAGAAAGCTGAAGCACGAGCTGCGCTGCCATGCGGTGCTCTGCAGCAAGGAGAAGATTGCCCAGGACATATGCGAGACATTGCGGGTAAGTTTTCTGTTTGCAATCGACGCAATCTGCATTTACTTATTCCGCTCTCAACCTTCGCTTGCAGGACAATCTGGAGAGCGCCTTGCGTGAATTTAAGCGCGAAAAGATTCTTAAACAAAATGCTCGCTTGAGCTTGGCGAACGCTGTCTACGACAATCCCAGCCTGCCCAAGCGCAAGATCATGCTGAGCGTAGGCGGCAACAATTACAGGCCGCCGCTGGAGCGCTCCAAGTCGGCGCCCAAGTTGATGGCCATCGAGGAGGCCATTGGCGAGGAGGAGGGCGACGAGATCGAGGACACCAACGAGCCCGAAATGAAGCCCTGCTGCCAGCGCGACTCCCTCTATCCAGCCATGACGCTGGGCAGGCGTCGCTGTCGTCGCGGCCATTCCATACGTCGCACGGGCAAGATTCAAAGCTGCTGCTCGCACCAGGCGGAGGCAACTCATTTGCTCCAGGAGCCGCAGACGCCAACAAGCAGCAGCACCATCAGCAGCTGCATAGATCCTGACACAGTTGCTGTGGCAGCCGGCAACGACGGCTCCGATTCGGACGAGTTCGAGAAGCTACTCAAGTTCGACACGACGCTGAGCAACGAGCTGCTGCCGTACTTCGACATGCAGCTGCACAAGAACAGCAGCCAGAGCCTGGGCAGCCTCAGCGAGCTGCAGGTGGAGCCAGAGCACCTGGACGAGGTGGAGGAGGTGGAGCCGCTCAGCCTGCTGCCCACCATCAACAGCGATCCCAGCGCCGATCCGCAGGCCGACTACGACAGCGGCGACGTGGTCCACTTGCGCCGCAGCGGCGTCTGCAGCGATGGGGAGGAGGACTTCCTGGACGATGCCGACGATCATTACTTTCGGCAGGCGGCCATGCTAACGATGCTGCATCGCAGCTCGATGCGCAAGCGCAACAGCGATCAGGCCAGCCTGCAGTATCGCCACCAGCCGCAGTCCTCGATCTCGTCGAATGCCTCCAGCTCGACGACAGCCAGCGGCATAGCGCAGGGCGGCGGCTCGGCGGGCGGCGGTCAGCAGTGCCTGGCGAGTCCGGACAGCGACGAGGGCTCCATTTCCAGCGGCTGCGAGACGGCCAGCACGGTCACAAATGCCAACCAGGAGGAGTACAACAAGCCGCAGGCCAGCAATGTGCAGCAGCAGGTGCTCGAGCAGATGCTGATCTACCAAAGACTGGAGGAGTCGAAGCGCCGCCAGCAGCTGCGCCACAACAGCGACGCCACCAACTACAGCAGCTCCAGCAGCATCACACTCAAGCTGAACTCTGCGTCGCCCACCGAGTCCGTGAGTCTCAGTCTCGAGGTGTCCGATCCCAAGTTGCCGGCCGATGTCGGCAGCGTCTCGGATGACGATTCCGAGTGCAGCGACGAGAGCGGCTACGTTGAGTTTCAGGAGAAGGAGCGTGTCCTGGCGAGCGCAGCCCTTGTGGGCGGGGGCGTGGCAGCGCCTGTCAAGCCAAAGCTGCCGCCCAAGCCGGCGCCGCGTCGCTCGCTGAGCATTGGAACCGCAGCGGGCGCGGCGGGGACGGCGGTCTAAGAGAGAGCGATAGGGAGAGGGAGAGGGATAGAGAGAGTCCGCCCGAAAGTATGCTTTAAATCAAATGTGTCCCCACTTTGTTATTTCTGCGCACCCGTCAGCAACAAAAAGTGCAAGAAAATTAAATAATAATAATTATTAAATAGTCGTAGACGTAGGTATAAGCTGTTTAGCGCCTTAAGTCATTTGTTGTTGGTCCATCATACAAAGAAATAACCTAACGATATTATTGTGTAAATGTTTCTTTTTTGCACAAATCATTATGATTAATATTTTTTTGCTTATGTTTGTTAAGATTCCAAAACGTCTTTGATTTGTTTTGTTTCCCATATCCAGCACTTTCCCGAAGATAATCCGTTTTGGTTTGCTCTGTATATAAACTAGGCGCCCTAAGCATTCCATGTGTGTACTATGTGTAATCCATGAATTGTATCTTATCTACCTATATAAATTATTATTATGAAATATATGCAACTAAAGTAGCGAAATTCAACGCAATCGTTTGATTAAATGCAATATTTAATAGAATAGTTCCATCAATCCTGATCTGTTCAAAGATGGCTAAAACGAAAGTTCCTCCAAGGTGTAAGTAGAACAAAATAACTATGACAAATGTTTTTTATATTTTGCACGAATTGCGCAATTTTATACACATTTAGCTCGATTAGATAGTATGCGAAGCTTCAGTGTCAAATTAATTACTATTTTATGCGCACTCTAAATATCGATCGCTATTTTTGCGAGCACTTAAAATGATACGGGTTTATATAAATATACATATATCTAAATTAACGATACGACCACAAAGTCCATAACATTTGGAGAGCCCAACTTTAGTTTTAAGATGCGAGCATGCGCAGGCTAAATTTATATGTGTGACTAAATTGTACTTCAGAGGAATATATAATGGAATTGGGGGTACTTAAGAACTGGGTTTAGCGCATTACCGGATTTATTTATTAGCCGCAGTGCAGTTTGAGTTAATATAATAAAGAAAACGGTCAGAAATATTTTGGGTTTTAATAGTGATTTCAGGTTTTTGATTCTTATAGAACAACTATCAACCGATAATGCAATTAAAGTATGTTACGTCATTTGAAGATTATAAGAGAACTTTGAAACAAGATTTTCTCTCAGTGTATTTGTATTTATATCAAAGGGAAGCATCTGAACATGAGCTTAAATGCAATAATTGTAGTGCCATTAAGATGGCATCAACAAAAGTTAAAATGTTATACTATTTATTATATAGTTAGTATATATAGTATATAGCATAGCCAAAATAAAAAAATAATAGAACACAAGTCCGGTACTGTTGCTTTAAATATAATGCAGTTGCGCAGTAATGCGACAACGTCACATAGTTAATTTGAAATTAACTTTATTAATAGTGAATGTGTCACTGTATACATATATAAGTGTATAAGTTGGCAGATTATTGGCACACTGTGGCTGGCAGGCTGAGCTGCTGGCGCAGCTGATAGCAAACGGTGGCGCGGAAGTTGCGCAGCGACTGGTCCTGCAGCTGCTGGTTGAATACCTGTAATCCGGCGGAGAAACCAGTTAAAGCTGAGTTTGGAACAAATCAATGTTGCGGCTACTTACGTGATTGTAGACAATGGTGGGCACAAAGCTGGGTCGGTACTGCTTGGTGATGAGCTCCGCGTCGAGCTGCAGCTTGGTGCCCGTCGGCGTCTTCATGCAGTACTCGACGTCCGTCAAAAGACCGGCCTCGCTGGCGCACTGAGGGAATGTTGAACGTTGAAGGTTGCTAATCGCTTAAGTAAATTCTTGCTTTCTACGCACCTTGTCGGCATTTGCATAATTCGAGGCAAACATTTGGCAAACTGCGAATTTCACCTGAACCGCCTGGTTTTGGGTGCTGCTAATGACGCAGCTCTGCAGACGATTGCCCTCGCATTCGGCGGGTCCGTGCTGGCAGTGGAAGATGGCCCCGTTTTGCTCCGACTGCGAACGGAAGGCATATTATATTCACTGCCAGGCGAATTGTTTGCCTTTCACTTTCTTTATATGACTTACCGCCGATTTGCCGAACGGCACCAGCTGAATGTCAATGTACGGCTCCAGTTCCTCGAAGACAGGCCCCAGTTGATGCATAAAGTTTCGGCTGTCCGGACAAAGCGACTCATAGAGCAGCGTTATGTGTAGCTACGGTTAACGGTTAACGGAAGTTTAAGTATCTCAAGTATTATTCACTACAGTCTCACCTTGCCAGCCTGACGTTTTTCACGTGGAGTTTCCTTCTCAGCTAGAGCTCCGTGGAGCATGCACAAAAGGCACAAGGCAGCGATAAGTTTTAGCATTTTCACTTGCAACATTTTTCCAATATACGTTGAACACAAATCGATGGATTTTGACCTTCGATGCACTCTTGAGTAGAATCGCACAGTCGCCGCCTTCGCTGAATGCCAAGCCCAAGCTGTTGCGCGACCGTTCAATTCGATTTTAGTTCAGCGACTGAGCGTTTTGTCACTTTTTGGGCTTATTTTTGGACAGCCGACTGCTAACAGTTGTATTGGGCCCGCTGAGCTTGGCCATTCTCTCTGTAAGCCGGTTTTTGTTTAGACTGCTGCTAGTGCTTTTTAAACTCCCAATATGGGCAGTCAAACGACTGTATGCTAACTGTTAGCACGCAATGGGCACGGGACTATAGGTATTAGGTATATTGCCATGCTTTTCTCACGCTTTTTATGAGTTTCCCTGCATTAAATGTTCATTTCCGCAGTTAGGTCACAGAAAACCGTTAAATTCAAAAGTCATCACTTCAAATTGAACTAGTACTTTTGAGGCGGAGTTTCAGCACTAATGATCATTGGACTCGATTATTTTGTCAGCAACCATCAAAAACATATCGATAACGTAATGATGTTAATATGACAACATGTTTTCTTTCTATTACATGACAAAATAATTTACGAAAGTCACGTTTTGATGTAAGCAGTTTGTTTTGTTACCATTGTAGTACAAGATGTTGACCAAAAGCTACATGCATGTGGATAATTGGCTGAGTACTAATTTCAAAATATGCTGCTTTCAACAGTTTTAACAAGTTTCAATGAATACCTCTTGCAGATAAATATTTTTGCAACATTCTCTTAAAATAGCAAATGGAAGTTGAGAAACAAATAAGCTTATAGATTGATGACATAAGTGTTTCAAATAAATTTAAAAACTTTATATTATAAAGTTCGAATCAATGACTTTTAAGATAAGTTTGTTTAAAGCAGATTTCTGAGTTGAGCTTAAACTTAAAAGTTAAAAAAACAAGTAAAATATATATAACAAATAGTCTTATTTGCTTTAAAATATCAAGGAATTTTATACAAAAAGCGATAGCAGCATTATTTTTCATCACAATGTGAATGAATATAATATATTTATTTTGTTTACAGTTCGACATAAATATAGTTATTGTTGTTTGTTATAAACGTTCTATTTATATGGCTTACAGTCTTCAGGCAAAACAAGTTTAGTTTTTACTAAAATATTGCACAATGTTTGTCGTACTTTGGTTCTGAAAGCTTCTTGCATAGCGCCATCAAATTCCTTAACATTAAACAAAAATTATATATGTGTATTAAAAATTGTTGTTTTCTCAAAATACTTACATTATTGTATATTATGGCGGGTATTTCGCTAAAAGGGTATTTTTCAGTTATTCGGGTAGCCGCGTTCCTCAATTGGTAACTAGTATTCGACTTCATGCAATTCCTTACACTTTTAACAATTTTCAGGGACTTGGCGCACTTGAAGTCCTTTCTTACGGTCAACTGGAAGTCCTTCATCTGGCATCCAATAAAGTTCATTTGTTGTAGCTGGGTCAAGTTAGAGTGAAGAGCACAATTCTGCATACGGTTGCCCCAGCACTCTGGTTTTCCGTGTTGGCACTGATATCCACGGTTTGCGGGCTGAGGAAGTCATCATTAGAATAAAATGAAATTGTTGCTATTGTCATCTTACCCAGGACTTGCCATGGGGAACCAGCGTTAAATTAATGCAGTTTTGATAGTCCATATAAGCTGGAAGAAACTTTTTGAAGAATACCTGGCTATCACTGCAGAGGGACTCGTACAGGACAATCATTTGCAGAGGCTGTTTGAAAGTTTTTGGTAAATATTTTGTATGTTCATGTTTAATCAGCCTTTACCTTATTTGAACGGCTGCAAAGTTTGCCACTGCTTTGCAAAAAAGGCATCAAAATCAGAAAGATTTTTAAGTTATTCATGTTGCTCGGTCTGAGTGTCGCCAGAAACTGATAAAGAAATTAAATACCTGAAATGCAATACGAATGCAATTAATTACGCACTTTCGAAATTGGCGGAACGGTCGCAAGCAAGCAGCTTATGTGTACATGCAACTAGTGTTGTACAATACATATTATAATGTGTGATTATGATCAAGAGCTTTTGTCATGCTACTTCAATATACCGACCGACCGCCACAGTCTATCGATGGCTTATCGTCCGGTGTCCGATAATTTACATTAACATTTTATTCCGATTGGACCCAGCCTTTTTTATTAACAAAAACAAACAGAAAAACCAATTAAAATGAAGAAAAAGGTAATTTAACGCAAAATGCAGCTATAAAAGATACGAATTAGGGTGTTGATTGTGTTGTACGCCCACAGGTACTGCTAATGGGCAAGAGCGGCTCCGGAAAAACGAGTATGCGTTCCATTATATTTGCCAACTATATTGCCCGTGATACGACACGCCTGGGCGCAACAAGTAAATAAGTATTTTACGGTCACTTATTACAAAAGCTAACCAATTGTGCACTTGCAGTCGACGTGGAGCACTCGCATGTGCGTTTTCTAGGCAACCTTGTGCTCAATTTGTGGGACTGTGGCGGCCAAGAGAGCTTCATGAAACAGTACTGCGAACAGCAGCGCGACAATATATTTCGCAATGTGGAGGTGCTTATCTATGTATTCGATGTGGAGAGCTCGGAGATGGAACGGGATGTACACCATTATCAAAGCTGCCTCGAGGCTTTGCTGCAGAACTCGCCGGAGGCCAAGATATTTTGTCTTGTGCACAAAATGGATCTGCTAGCCGAAGAGGAGCGTGATCATGTGTTCAAGGAACGTGAAGAGGATCTCATACGGCTGTCCATGCCCGGCAATGTTACATGCTTTCGCACCAGTATTTGGGACGAGACTCTCTACAAGTGAGTCTCAAGAAGCAATGCTTGACATTCAATTAACCTTTGCTCCCACAGAGCCTGGTCCTCCATTGTAACTATGCTGATACCGAATGTGGCGGCGTTGGAGAACTCACTGACACACTTCGCTAATGTGATTGAAGCGGATGAGGTGCTGCTATTCGAAAAGGCCACGTTTTTGGTCATCTCGCACTGCCAGAGCAAAAAGAATCGCGATTCGCATCGCTTCGAAAAGGTTTCGAACATCATAAAACAGTTCAAGCTAAGTTGCTCAAAGCTGGGCGCCAAATTCCAGTCCATGGAGGTGCGCAACAATGCGTTTGCCGCCTTCATCGATACCTTTACTAGCAACACATACGTCATGGTGGTCATGTCAGATCCCACCGTGCCCTCGGAAGCCACGCTGGTGAATATTCGCAATGCGCGCAAGTACTTTGAGGAGCTGGAGAGTCCAAATAACATTGCCATCAATCATCACAACCACAAATACCACTGATGGGTCGTGATCGTCGTTAAGTTATATGTTTTTCCGTTTCTGTTATTACTTGTATTCCGTTACGAAAAACACACGGATTGTTGTTGCACATCGAAACGGCCGGCGAGCCGTAAAGTCTTATTGCTTCCCCTAATAATAATAATAATAATAATAATATTTAGCCAACATCTCCCTGCGTTCCGAACGAGGTTGGGCGTTGATTTTTCCTACATTTATAAGAATGCTTTAAAGTTTAAACCTTTAGGCCATAAGTTTATATACAAACAACACATACATGTAAAAACAAACATTTATAAATACAAAATGCTAACAATAAGACATATTCATATATAAATGCCACTTCTGATACGAGTCACAAGTAACGATAAGGGACAACTATTAATAAGCACACTGTATAGAAGCCAACATTGTGTTGCAATTATCACAGACACTTTAATCCAAGGCACAGCTGGCTGAGAATCGATCGCAGGTTGCAGCACTACGAGTAGAACCGCCTAACCTCCGCGGACAGCTGGTCAACGCTGGACTCGTCCACGGCAATGAAGCGTTTGGAACCGCGACTAAAGTAATAAATATCTCCTGTGTAAATGTCGAACCACAGCGCGTGTATGTGCAGATTGTGGGATTCGAGGCGTGTTTTAAGAAATCCATATGATGCCACATTGGACATTTGCTGGAGTGTGTTAATCTGCGACAGTTTATCTTCAATGCCGAACTTCTGTTCCTGGTCGATGTAGGCAACAAAGCGGCGCAGTGGCGTCTCAGAAGAGAATACCAGTGGATCCTTCATGCCCGCATCGCTCCACTCCTTAAACCTGTCCAGGCTGGTGTTGGCATATGTGCACAGCCAGGAACGCAGCGGCGACAGTCGTCGGTTAAGCTGAAAGACTTAGTTAGCCAGCAGTTATTGACAGAGCTGAGCAGCCTCACCTTAGACGCAAAGTCGGGATCACGCAGCTGGTATAGAAGATTCATAGCCTTGCAATCGCTATGCCCACAAACAATAATATGCCTGATATCATTAACCACACAGCCCAGCTCCAAGGCCGCCGGCTCACAGCTGAAGTACTCGTCCTGAAAGTGCTGGGCATGCGGTATCAGATTTCCCGCGTTACGCACTAACCATGTGAAAGAGTGCAGGTGTTAGAAGAGATATTGGTTTTAGTTTTAGTATCTAGTAGTACTCGTACTCACCCACAAACATATCGCCGACGTGCGTGTCCGTATATCTCGTGGGTATCATGCGACTGTCCATGCAGGTGAAAAACACGGCCTTCGGCTGATAACGCAAAGGTTGAACATTAGAACAGATACTTGGGGCATGGATTGTGTTAAAGATAAAAGTTTGGACTAGAGCCAAAATGCTGAATGGAATATAATAAACTAGGCACAAATCAATCGCTTGCGGTTCATGGCCGTTCATTAACAATAACATAGCAAACATTGTCCAAAGAGAGATTTAATCAGAAAGTTTACATATAGGGTATCTACACACTTGTGTATGTTTATTTTCTATGTATACAAATAAAGCTCAGTATGCAAGGAATGCTACCTTAAATTGTTGTGTTTAATGCAACGCTTACTAATTAGCAAAAGCTTTTGGAAAAGTAAAAGCATTCACTTTAAGTGTACAAAAAAAAAAAAACATTAAATTAAATAATTTGCACTTCAAAAACAGCCCAACCGGTTAGCCTTTGTTTTTGTTTACCAAAATCAGAAAAACAACAACAACGAGCTAGAGCAGCTGAGAGCATTTTTGGAACAGCTGAGAGCAATTGAACCTTCGCTGCTCTCTAAAGTCCAAACTGTAAAAAAACCTCAGGCTAACGCCGAAGGCATTTTTGAAATACCTTTTTTATGGCACATTTTGAAAGAGAGTGAGAGAGAATGCGCAATAAAGGAAACAGTGTCTCTCGAAATGTCTGGGTTTTAGTTTGTTTTCGCTAAGTCATTAAAAAGTGTGATTATGACCGACACTAGCAACAATAACAAATCACGAATCAAATGTTGGCATGCTTCAGTGCATCAATGTTTTGGAGGAAAAAACTAACACACACATGTGGCTACAATAACACTGATTGTCTCAATGACAAATAGTTAATTAATTAATGCACGTGCTCCGGTTCACTTGACCTCACAGAGTTGCAGTTACTCACCTGTGGATTGTCGCGAACTTTCTGAAATTCTTTGACCATTTGCTCGCGGGTCGTGTTACGATAACGCATAATTCCTCGCAGAATGCGTTCCATGATTGCGTACTTATGTTAATTTGGACGAGCAGGAGATAAGCAATCTTAATTTAGGCACTTTTATTGAACCCACTTGGAATTGATTTGTATTTTGTTGTTGCTAAACTTTTTAAAATTAAACTTTGCGTAGCACAACAAAACCGAATCTGTCGGCGGAGCATTTGAAATTGAATTGTTGCTTCCAAAACACGCGACGGCCGCAACGAGAGATAGAGCGAGAGAGTGCGACCCAGAGAGCGCGGGAGAGCAGCAGCTGATGGCAATGTTGACAGTCTAGTTTGGCGCTCAGAGAACGTTTAATAGCGAGTAGAAAACTCGCTCAAGCGAGCAATTGCAGGCCTTATGTACGTGACTAGTTTTTCTGTTGTTATATTTAGTTATATTTAAATGATTGCTATTGCATATGTAAATAACTTTAATTAATTAATTAATGTTGTGAGCTACTATTTTAAACAATTTTATTTAATTTGTTCACTATTTGTACAAACTAACTCATTTTTTGGCTACACCCTTTCATTTTGGTGAGTGCATTTTTCACTCTTTGTGTTCACCCCCTCTCAGAGAGCGACCATAGCACGTTTTTCAATAAGAAAAATGAGGGGCTCGCATATAGAGATGATGACGTCGCTGGCGATAAATTGCGTCTGCAGAAACTAGAACACACCTTAACTAGGCCAGTGTCGAGGCGCCAGGGCAAACTACGCGGCCGTCTCTATTTGCAATATGCGGTAATATTTGCTTTGTAACTTTGTAGCTTGTGGCAAAACTGAGCGAATCAATTGCATAATTGAACGCGGGAGAAGCAGCTGGCAACTTCCAGACAGACACACACCCAGAAACATCACCCTACGCTGACCAGGCGCTTATCAGCTGTAGCTGTTGGAGACAATAGCTGGCTGATAGATTTACTGTTGTTGTTGTTGTTGTTTGCACTATGGCTTCCCTGTGGTGGGCGAGTAATTATTAGTAATGGAATTGGAATCGAAAGCTTGCTATGTTTTCATACCGTCAATCGGAAATGCGTATGCAAGGTCATTAACAATAATACTCACTCAAGTTCATAAAAAGTCGACTTAATAATAAATCGTATGATGATAACTATAACAAAAATATGTCTGATTAACACTTAGTTAAGGTACTAGATTTGCGGTAGATCCTAGAATCGATACCGAGCAGTCGACAATTTTTTTATTTTATTACTTTTATTATTTAGATTAAGTTCAGCGTAAAAAAAAACATGAATACTGTGTTTGTTATTAAAAATATAAAATTAAATTCATTTAATCAGCACATAAAATTTAATGTTTTGCTAAATTGGGTCGTATTATGATAATAAGGTTCAAATCGACTTAAATAAATGTTCCATAATTTATAAATAAATTGCCCTCGCAAGTAAGTAGTATTACTAACCACGAAACCTGTATTTATACATTGAAATAAATTGTCTCATAATTGTAATCAAATATGGAAACTGTAGTTATTAAATTGTTATTTTTATTATGTTACTATTATTAACTTAAAAACATAAAAAGTTATTATTTGTAAAAGCGAAGTTTATTCGATTACATTGCCTACTTTTAGGCGTCACAAAAGCTTCTCTTTATTTAAAGCTTTAGGCTGATTATAAATACTCAAATTGTCGTTTCTGGTAATGGATCGCCCTTTAAGCGAATGGGGTATTACATTAGGCCGCTGTGGGTAACTGCACGAAACGATGTCGTTTCCAGGAAACGCGCGTCGCATCATTCATTAAGCACTTAAGAATTTTCTCAGGGTAAAAGTGGGTTACACACCTGTAAGTGAAAGAGACGCAGTCGCGCATCCAGTGCAAATATTATGAAATCCCCCACAAACAGAATGAAAGCCAGCAAAGAAGAGCCCGTGGGCTGCCCACAAAATGCTGGAGCTGGATGGTAACAACAACAATAACAAGAACAACAACAACATCGACAACAACAACACACATTTCACCAGTCTCGGGGCCTAAGCAGATTCACTCTTGATGATTATAAAGTTTTGTTGTTTTGGGGGCACTCGACTCCGTCGTCTGTTTTGCTTTCCTTTCATTATCGAGCGGCAAAATATTGGTTAAACAAGCAAAAACAATGAAAACGAAAGAAAGAAAGAAACAAAGTAAGTAAGCAAAATGTATGTTGTGTGTGTGGGGAACACAAAAAAAAAAAAAAAAAAGAGCCTCGGCGCGCCCCACCAAAGAAGAACAGACAAAGCAGGACAACTGCGCGACGCGACAAGAGATCGATGATCAGGCGGGCAGAACGCTAACGTTCACGTTAAAGCTCATTACGATAGCTATCAAGTGGAATCAACATCATCATCATCATCATCAGATACAACAGAAGAAGAAGAAGACGTAGCAGAGGAGAACATATCAGAAGAATACAAGGCAGAAGCGTGGGTACGAAATAATGAAACAGAATCGCCAGCATGACAATGATTACTCTACCAACAAACTGAAACTGAAACGAAACAGATCCGCGGCATTTTCCATTGCACTCGCACAGCGGGAACACAAATGGGAATGGAACTGGAATCGCCGCTAGCACCTTGTCTCTCCCGCTCTCTCTCTCTCTCTTTCTGTCTGTGTATCTCTGTCTGTCTTGCTACGTGCTGGTTGCTGTCAGCTTTTAAGAATTTGGGCCAAAGCAGCGAACATAAACAAAACTTGGATGATGATGGTTACTTAACAGTGTTGAACAATAAATGAGGTAGATACTTGCGTACATATGTATGTATATATTTATATATATATATATGTATAGATACTTGTAACATATGCATAGGTCTGTGTGATGATGGGTGCGTAAGGCGTGTAGGTGTGGTAAAATAATGAGCGTGAGAGAGAGAGAGATACAAGTGTGGATGCAGGTGCGTAGGGATTCTAAGATTGATTTATCAGGAGAAACTACTATTTAATGGGCTTAATCAATGAAACAGATTGAATACCACTTATTTAGTAAGAACTTAGATAAGTGCAGGTATTCTACAAATTGGATTAGGGCTCAGTTTTTATATAGTTAACAACAAAGTTCGAACATTAAAACATATTCGTTCTGAACAATATTATTGTAAACTTTGTTTCTTTGATTTTAAATACACAAATTCTCTTATTTAGTAATTTTAATAATTTTTTTTTTTTTTTTGATTTTTATTATTTAAATTAAATTTAATTTAAGAACAAAAATTCACGAACTCTACCCAACCATATTTTTAAAGATTATACTTAAAAGTATACGCTATTATAAGCTTCTGTCTAAAAGCATTAAAATTAACTTAGAACTTCTGTAATTTTTCAAACAATTCTTTCGATAACTTTTATTTATGTTAATTTAGACAACCACTTAAGAACATATTTATCATTTTAAATAACAAAAAAAGCGTCTCTTAAGATAACTCAATCATGGTATAGATGTCTGTATATTTGTAAGTCTGCATTCTTGGCCGTCTTACATTCGCAGCTAACTAACCCACTGACTAAATTGCTAAAATGATGTCATTGTATTTTTTGGCAAAACCTTTTTTGGGGTTTCCTAAGCATAATTTATATGGGTGTTACCTCGTCGCTGCTGCATGCCCTTTCACCAGAAGCCTTACTCGCTCTCTCTCTCTCTCTTACTTTCCAGCTCCCACTATATGTGTGCGTGTGTTTGTGTGTTTACCTCTCGCTCTCGCACAGACACAATTTGCAAATGAGTTGCTTGATTCTTTTGGCTGACTATTCGTTGAGTTAATTAGTGAGTATCTTTCCTCTGCACGCACGCCAAAAACAACAACAACAACAACAACAGCCACAACTGTGTGCGTGTGCGTGTGTGTGTGTATTTGTATTCGTAATGGCGGCATTGCTGTTCTTATTAGCGTTGAATGGCTCTCTGCAGTCAGCTTTTAAGCTGCCTCAGCCCCAAAAGTGGGTCAGCAGCGTCGTTAAAGCTTCGACTGTGTGTGCGTGTGCGTGTGTGTGTATGCATGTGTGTGTGCGTGTGCAAATTAAATATTCACAGCGTTGGTTAAGCAAATAAAATCTCATTCTCAGCTTTGTTGTAGTTGTTGTTGTTGTTGCATTTCATTCTCTGTCTGTGTGTTTTGTGTGGCTTTTATTTGTTTTGTGCGTCTTTCGGCTTTTTAGCCTTTTTAGCTTAGCCAGAATCGGCGATCGCGCTGCGCATGAAAGTGAATCAGAATGCTAACAGTTGTTAATGCTGCTGCTCTTTGCAAAGCAAATGAGATCAAAAGTGGGCTTAAGTCGCATCTCTTTAACCTGAATATGTCAATGCTCGTTGGCCAAAACTCGCTTGCCCAACACCTTAAAGGGAATAAGTTAATCAAGAAGACTTTTTGCTGATCAGCTTAAATTGTACAGTTTTTTAGTATACTTAATTTTAATTAAATAACGGTTTTTATGACAATTCGCGGATATTTTTATATTCATTTCAGAGGTAAGTATATATAGATTTATTTGATGAGTATCAACAGAGAAGGCATTTCCAAAGTAACCAATTGTGGGTCAAATAAATAAGTAACATTTATAACATTCCACTTGAGAGTCTGTTGTGGATAAATGCTTGTTTGTCTTTGCGAATCAATTGCAAATTCTCGGCCCCCCTAACAATGTTAACATGGCCAACATCAGCTCGTTGTTTGTATAACATTTCTTTCTCTTCATAACTCGTGAAAAAGTTGTGAAGCGCGTCAGTTCGTTCAAGATTTTGTTTTTTTTATTTTTTATATAGCTTGTGGGCGTTGCTTATTATGAGTTATGTGAGATTTGAGATGGGGATGTGGATGTGGATGTGGATGTGGTCGGCTCGATCTGTCAATGAGCCGGGAGCTATAAAGAGGTGTGCCCTGACCCAATTTGCGGCGAGTCTGTTATTTACATACGCATGATCTCAGCGGCTGCTCAAGAACTGATACGCATTGAGTATATTAACGAATTGTTTTCCGCCTAAAAGTATTCGAATTCGAATTTGGTGCGCTGATGATGCAAACGAAGCGAAGCCATAAAGTTTGGCACAACAAAACGCCCACAGAAACCCTTTCGACCCAGCGAAAGGTCATTAAGCGAAAATGCGCTTTTGCATCATTTGCCGAGACCATGGCAAAAGAAAGGTTGTTCCGTTTGCTAGACGGTCAGTCAAGGCAGCCAGGTAGACAGCCAGGCATGTCAAAGGACAGCAAACAGTGAAATGCGCGATTTTATGACAGCATGCAACGAACTTAAGTGGAAACAGTCAGCGAGCACGCCTTAGAGCAAGACACGCTAAAAATGACATTTTATGGCCATGACAAAAGATGACAGCGTCGCTCTTTCCGCATCTCTCCGTTCCCATCCTCGTCTTGGTCTTGGTCTTAGTCTTGGTCTTGCTCTTTGTCATTGCATCCGCAATCGAGTCGTGCTGCTGCCGTTGCATTTTCTGTCCATTTCTTGGCAGTCGTAAATCATGCTCAGCAATGTTTTGCATGTGACACAAAACTGACCCAGTTTCAGTTAACAGAGCAACCCGCAGCGCGTCAAATGCTCTAGACTCAAACTTATGCAAAACTCAAGCCCCGCAACCCTTTGGAATGTCTGGCCCCGGGCGATTAGCTAATGAAGGACTGCAATGACCTTGAGTTCAGTTTTGGGCTGCTTACATAAGGAAATGTTACATAATATTAAAAATCGACACGTGTCGTGTGTCCGCCTCAGCCTTTGTTATCCCTTTTCAGGACACACGCTTCGCACACGTGTGAGCAAAAAAAAAAAAACTATTGGCAACAACCTTGACAAGAATTGCAATAGAGTTAGAGAAGCGGGTGGTATTTTATCAATGGGCTGAAAAGAGGAAAGTAGCAACGTATTATTTTTATGGTCATTAAAATAAATCATGTATTTTAACTTTTCCACTAGCATAGGGACAATCTAAGTTAATGACAATAAAATAAACAAAGTATTCCATTTGCCTCAAATCAAGATAATTTCATCACATTAATAACTAAAAAATAATTACTTTAAATAATCTAATTTTAATAAACATTTTAAAGAGACAAATCTCATGTTCATCGCAAGTTCGTTGCCTAAGTCTTTTAATATTTTTGGTTAGAAGTTATTAAATATGTTGTTTGATAGCTTTAAACTTCAGTTTCTGCGCTTTATTAATGATCAGAAATGATTTTTTATTGGACTTGCCAAAAATATACAAGTGAAAAGATTTATTTAAAAAAACGAACCTTTAAATATATTCAAGAATATTATTATTATTTATATTATTATATTATATGTTATTATAGTTGCTTCCAATTAAAGAAATCTTATTGAATTCAACGCAAGTTCGCTGCCTAAGTCTTTTGATATTCCTGGTCACAAACAATAAAAATTTTATTAAATATGACAATTTGTATTAAGGTTTTGTGATAAATAATAATTTTTTAATAATTTTCCATCATATATAAGTGAATAGATTTATTCGAAATAGTTTCAGCAATTCATTAAAATAGTAAATTAATATGCTTTTCAATTAAGTAAAACTTATTATGTTCACCCACAGTTCGTTGCCCAAGTCTTTTGGTATTCTCACTCCCAAACAAAAAGCTTTTAATTAAATTGCATGTTTTCTAAAAACATTCAACTTAATTCAAGTATAATTTTGTGAGCAAAACTGGCAACAATCCAACTCCAACTTTTGCAAGCATTTTAAGACCATTTGTTGTTGTGGCTGTTTGTCCGTTGCCCGGGTAATAATAACATCCAAAATATGTACATTATGTTAAAGCTGTTTGCTGTGGGCAGCAATTGACAAAAACTGTTACTTTCACATTGGCGCAGAGTCAAGATTAGTGCAAAAGCGGCAACAACGGCTCCAGAACAACAAAAGAAATGAAATAGATGCTCATTTGGTAGCACAACAACGACAATCATAATGCCTAACAACAACAACAGCAACAACAACAACAAATAGGGCTAATTATGCGCACACTTTCAGGCTGGCTTTTTTTTTCTTTCCTTCTTTCTAGTATGTTTTTGCAATTCTGCGCGTAGCAACAAAAAAAGGCCAGACAATGCAAAAGAATCACGTCGTTATATTATATTTTTTGGCTGGCTGCTGAGCATTGTAATGGGATTTGATGTTGTTGTTGTTGTTTTTGCAAGCAACGCGAGGGCGCACTTAAATGAAAGTTGTTTAAGCCCGTTGAAGTTGCTTTTTAAAGCGTTGCGGCTGCTGATATCAAAAAGTAGCTCGTTTTGGCCCAAAAGTGAACAGGAACCATTTGCACACTACTTAAGATTGTCGATAAAGCGATGAATGAAAAATGATTGATCGCTATGAAAAATCTAAACTGTGAAGTTGTGAACAAAGAAAGTTCTATCCAACTTAATTGTGATATATATTTTAAGCATATCTTATGACAAGTATAAAAAGTAGTATTTAAGCATATATTTATGCCGTACAAATTGTAGTTATTAAGATCGCTAAGATCACTTTTTATCATTGGCCCGTGACAAGCTGGCAGCTAGCTGGCTTCTTGGCCCTTTTTGGGCTAACCAAGTCATGCTTGTTAAACTTTTGGTTCTGTTCCAAAAACTTCTTTGGGCGGACTTTATGATTGATAATTAAAATTTGGCTCTATGTTACGCTCGGCTCGCTTAGCTCCAATTCTGAATGTAAGTCAAATATATTTATGTATATGTATGTGTGTGTGTGTGCATGCTGGTTATTTCGGGCAACATGACACCAAATGTTGCACTACATTTTGTTGTTGGCCGTCCTGCACCCGGATTCAAAGTAAACACAAACCGGAGTCGCCTTAACTTGTTGCAGTTGCTAAACTTGTTGCACATGTTGCCTGTAATCACATTTGCAGCGGCTGCCAAAGCAGTTCCTAGCCTTTTTTTTTCTTCTTTCCATTTCTTAATCAAAACACTTAACAACTTGTAAAATTCTCTGGCCGCCGTTGACACACATCTGTCAGGTGGAGCCAAGTGGGTCAGGCGCTGGAGATGGACCGCGAGCTGGTGCCGCAGATCTTGTTAATCGTTTTTGATTGCCGCGTTGATGTGCGCACCACCAGCCAAATAAAAGATGATGCTGATGATGATGATGACAATGCTGATAATGATGATTGTGATAATGGCAATGTTGATTGCCGTTTAGCAGCCGTTTTGCGGCCAGTCGCTGTTGCCTAACAATTATTCTAGTTGCCGCGCATTTAGCACGCTGCTGCTATTATCAGAATTATCAGACAAGCGTAATTGCTTTGTATCGATTCAATTTGCACTTACTGAGAATGGTGACAATTCTTGGGACTAAACATTAAATATGTATTTATTAAAGGGAACGTTCGATTTTAATTTATTTTTATTTTAATTTCTATTATTAACTAAATTTACTAAATGTTTAAAAAATATTCCAAAATTCTTATCAATAGAATTTTATTGATTGCTTATTGAATGTTAGTCATATTAAAAGTTATATATTTCTTACTTTTAATAACGAAAAAAACCATTTCAGAACCCTTCAGGAAATTAAAGATTTTATAAATATATGCATAAATATTTTGCGCCTACTTTAAATTTTCTGTCTATATTTGGGCTTTACATAAGAGAGAATTGACTAGTATATTTAACAAATTTAGGGAAATTTCTAATTTTACAGCGAGAGCTAAGCGCATTTTATGCCACGACAATTGCATGTAATAAAAATTGTTCTTCTTATTTGCCCTCAAAACGAAACATGTTCTCTTCGGCTCATCTCTGTATGTGTGTGTGTGTGGAAGTGTGTGTATGTGTATGTTCACATACGTGTCGAAACAATTAGCATCGTGCATTGCTTATCGCATTAAAGCGAGAGATAAAACGCTGGCAAAAGCAAAGCCCGAGGCTGAGGCTGAGGCTGAGGATGAACTCGAACTCGGACTCAGGTTGACGGTTCTGAAGAGTGTCATGCCCACTTTTTATATTCAATAAAGATTTAACGAGACTTGTTAACAGCGCCGCAGAATGCATAAATAATTATAGAATTAAGCAACAATTTCAGCAAGTCGTTAAAAAGCAACAAAAAAGCCAGCAACCAGCTCGAAACAAGGCAATTAAATTCAATTTGTGGCCAGTGCAGAGAAATGGCCATTAACCGTTGGGATTGGGGATTTGGGGGGCGTGGTCAGCAGTCGTCGTCAGGCAGCTGTAAACAGTTATGAAAAGTACTCAAACAAATGCATACAGATAATTTTCTTTTTGTTATTTAATTGCTGGCCTTTGTGAGTTATATTTCAATCGAGCGTACGGTAAATCACGTACAGCCGGAACGAGCGAGGAGTGGAGAGAGAGAGAGAGAGAAGAAGCTGCTGCCCAGAATAATATATAATAACAATCAGTTATCGGAAAGGGAGCCAAGCGCATAATTGGCATCTTGATATATTTATTATGCTGTCGCAACTGAAGCGTTAACGAAAGCAAAAAAAAAAAAAATAATAAAATTTGTGACCACAACGAACAACGAAGAAAGAGTTAAAGCAACAAGAACCTTATGCATATGTATATACATGTGTGTGTTTGTGTGTGTTTGGCCAGGCCATTAGCGGGATCACAAAAGCCAACTGTAACTGTCACTTTCAAAATGGAGCACAACACAAACAACTTGCAAATAAGTTGCCATTTGCATGTCCGAGGCGAATAAATGGCGTTTAGGGCTTTGATAAACTACGCTTTAAATAAATACATACATATATGTATATGTAGGTATGTATATATACATATACATATTATTAAGGCTGACGCATAGAAAGCATTTCTTTAACAGTGGCCATTGGCATTGAATGGGATTCGCCTGTGCCAGCAGCTAAACAATCATAAATAACTGCACACAATGGCGGCGAACAAGAAGAAGAAGAAGAAGAGCCAAGAAGAGACAGTATGAAGTATGAAAAATGAAAAAAAAAATGCTAAAAGTCGGTCATGAAATCGCAAGTGACCCACTTGGAGGCAACACCATAACGACGACGTCGACTACAGCAACTAAACGAAAGACTCAAGCAACGAACGCGACGCCGAAGCAGACAAATATGACAAGCTAAAGATAGAGCCACTGCCACGGCAAACGAATACAACACCAGCCAACTGGCAACAGCCAACAGCCAACTAGCCAGTTAGATAGACAACAACGCAAAATAAGGAGGACACCATAATTGGCAAAACTAACACACACAGACGCACACACGCAAAGAGAGAGGGAAAGAGATAGCGCTTGGCATGAATGGATACCAGATACCATAGGCCTGACTAACTAGTTGGCTGTTGCTGTTGCTGTTGGCATACTTGGCCAAGCCGGACTTGCGACTTGCGAACTCGTATGCGTCACTAAACTTGACCAAATTACACAAGGAAGTTGCCACAGGCCCCATAGCCAAGCCAAGCTGCCCCCTGGTCCGACCGTTTGCCGTGGCAATTTGTTTCGACTGTCGACTGTCGACTGTCGACACGGGGCCCCGATCCCGATGCAAGTGTCCATTAGACGCGAGCACGTTGTGCATTGTGCAATGATGACATTTGTGGGTCTCTGTGTCGCCCGTCTGGACAGCAGGTTAAGCGCCACTCTCGTCGCGAGACGGAACTCAACTTGGGCTCATTTTTATTACTTCAGTTGCGGGCGTCGCTCCCGCGTTTTTATCATCGCCGTGTTGCACAGATGGGGGTCAGCTAATGGAGCTTACTAGCCTGCAAATTTACAGCTACTAGATAACTGTCCACCTAATCACTATTCAACTATCTATATATCTGTAAATAATTGAAAAGTTTTCTGCTCTTGACTATGTTGGCAAACAACTACAAACTAAATATACATAAGCTAAAACTGATTTACTAACAAACATATTTTTTAAACACATTAATTGAAACTTTTGCTACTCCACACAAACATTTTTAGCAAAACATAATTAGCAAATTTACAAGCTGATTGTAAGCAAAAGTGATTGTTACCAAGAACTCCAATATTTTGTTTAACTTTAAGCCTAACCACATACAAAAATTCTTTTTGGGCCACATTTTGTGGAAATACATAAATAAATTACGTATACGTATTTATAAGTATATTCAATATTAATACGTATACTTAATTTATAACTAGAACATATTTTATTTTTAATACAATTAAATATCTTTTTTATCAGATATAGCAAAATATCACAAACACATATAGCATATCATGTCAGATATAGCATAATATTATAATGTTCAATTTATAATGTATTAAAAGCATTTATATTTAAAATAATAAACTTTGTACACTATTTAAGTTGTTCCTAGCTGATGTTTAGTTAAACAGAGTATTGAGTAGTCGGAAGTACTTAATATATATATTCCGACTCGATTTTTATACTTCAATTACATTTTCTATTAAAATGGATTAGCATTTAATAAAGCTGGAAATGTGTTTTCTATTTTGTAAATTGATCTAATATATATATAATAATATATATATTTATGTTATGTTTTATTTGTTATTTAGGGCAATATTTGTTTGATTGTGCAAGCATATATGAAGTCTATATATTAGTTTTGTCACTAAACATCTGCTTTAAGTTAAGTTCATAAAAGGGGATTTTTTACTTGTGAAAAGAGTTTTTTTCAATGCTTACTTTAAAGAGACTCTTGTGTAGTATTTTTTTGAGCAGTCTAATGGCCATCCAAGCAAGAATACTCGTGTGTGCAGCTATGTGTGTGCGTGTGTGTGTGTGTGTGTGTGTGTGTAAGTGCTTGGGGTGCCACTCGTAGCTCACTTGAGGCCTGCAGCTGTAGACATTGACTCAGTGCTCTGGCTTACACTTACCAATAGCAGCATAATAGACTTGGCCTACATTCACCGACACTCACTATTCTAATCACACAAACACATTCACAAACACTCGTTTCCACTTACAATGCGAACACTTTTACTCTCTGCACAGTCGCTTGGCTCCATAAAGCATATAAGCATATAAGCATAATCATGCTTACTCATGATAATCAGTCTGATGTGGCTGATGCCTGATGCTCATTACCATGCCAACTAGCAGCAACAATAACAATTATTATTCCAACTAGTTTCCACACTTGGCCTGGTCTAGTCTCAGTCGCAGTCTATGTCTTTGTCTGTGTCTGTGTCTGTGGGGCTTTTAAGTTGTTGTTTTCTGTGTTGGTGGCTTTCAACTTGCCCGCACAATTTTCCATTTCCATTTCCATTTTCCTTGCGAATGCGGTCACCAGCTGCTTGTAATTAAACAAACTAAGAAGCTGGCAAACAGAGCTCACCTTTTGGGCGCTTTATTACCTTTCTTTAAGTGCGCCCAAAAACTTAAAAAAATTTAAATTACTGCCCCGCTCATTTGCTAGTTGCATTCAACAATCAACACTTTCAATCGCACAGTGGATAGAAAATTTAAAATATTTTAATAAATTATTTAAATTGCAGTTTAGGTTAAGAATATATTGAAATTTTTTTTATTTATAAAATCACTAAAACCAGGAATGAAAAATTTTGAAATGAAATTAATAATAGTTTAATAGTTAAGTAAAGCACAAACATTTATCTAAAATTAAGACAATATAAATAAATAATTATTATATATATATATATATATTATTGTATAAAACAGTATTTATTGGTATTATAGGGTAATGCAAGCGATTATTCTTGAAGTAGTGAAAATTGCTGATAATAATTATCATTATTCTGATAAAAAAACGCAGTCTATTAATAAAGCCAATAAGTTGTTTGTCTTTACATATGAACTTATTGGCAATGGAATTAAATATATATAAAAAAATATAAACTCCAAAAAGTACCAGAAGTTGATCTAGAAATTTTCATTGGTCTATATTAACGCCTCCTACTATAAATACATAAGTTTTGAATGCAATAAGACCTTGAGACATGGAAAAGCTATTGATCATAAATTAAAGAAGATATTATGGAAAAAATGTTGTTAAATTTGACAAAATTGTGAAAGGAATTCTCAGCAAGTGCAAAGAATTTCTGTATGCATATACATATATATATACATAGAAATAAATTATTTACAATCTTTTAAATATTTTCTTAGAATGCGCCTGTGTAAATATATTTATAAATTTCCCTGTTGTATTTATAGATTTTGTTGTCGACTTTATTTGAGCAGTTTTTGAGCTGATTGCGATTGTAACTGTACTTGATTTGTATGGTAAATAAATGCCTTGTTAAATGCAGCTAAACTGTGAATAGTTTTTAGACTTAAAACTTAGGCATTTTCAGTTTTTCGAAGCTGCTCCACAAATTCAAATAAAAACACCACAAAAGGAATTGTTTAAAGGGTAAAGGATATCTTTAGACGGGCTTAAACAACAAAAGCAGTTAAACTTATTTTTAAATACAGACTTATTAAATATAGGATCTTGGTGCAAACATCGCAAACATATTTATAAAGGGCTTGTAAAATAGGCTTAAAGTATCTCCTAGGCGAGTTCACACGACTGACAGACAGGCCGATAATTCTTAGGCGCAAGATGTATTTGTCATTAAATACATAAAAAAGTCAAGTCTATATTTTAATATATTTTAGTAGCACTTGTTTTGTTGTTGTTATTATATGTCATTTTTGTATATCGACCACTGTATTGAGGCGGCGTCGGCGGCGGCTGCTCTGCAACTTGAAAGCAGCACGCACCCAAACACACACACACCCAAACACACACGCACACACACACAACTGCACACACATGGCAGGTAAAACGTAAAACGTTTTTCGAATATTTTGAATAACGGTGCATGGAATACCAAAATCAAATCAAGTGGAAGCGCTGAACGGCCGGGCCGAAAGCAAATCAAGCCCGAAACCCACTTCAAGCCCACGGTTCGAACGGCGCATATGAAATTTTCGTTTCGTTTTATTTGGTGTTTTATATTGTTTTTTTTTTGGTATTTTTTTTTTTTTGTTTTGTTGGCAACAAGTGCGCCGGAAAACCTGTTGGCCCATATCACGTACTCTACGCGCACTTCTTCCCTTTAGCCCAAAGAGTGGAACTAGGGACGGGGCAAGGAAGGGGAACGGCATTAAACGCTGGGCGGCCTGGCGGAATTAATTATGTAGCCCAAAGCTGAATTACATGCGAAAGCAGCAAAATTCTCTCTATCTCCTTGTCTCAGACTTCGTCTCAGAGTCGCCCGCTGTCCCCTTTTTCACTTAATCTCACAATGCGATGCGAAACTCGTTTGTGCATTTAATTTATGGGCGCGACGCCAACAACAACAACAGCAACAGCAACAGCAACAACAACAACAATAAAGATGCATTGCACTTGTCGAGTGGTGCGAATCTTTTAGGCAAACTCCGCTGCAAAACTTACCTTATGGCCACGCACAGCATCCATTTCTTTCAGTCGCCTCCATATCGTAAAATTGTCAGTTGAAGTTGCCGCTCGGCGAGCCGAGCACGTGACCCAATTTGGTGCGGGTTTGTTTCTTGTCTGGGTGGGGTGGCTGCTGCTGCTGCTGCTGCTGCTGTTGCTGCAGTTAACTTGCATCTGCATTAGCCTCCTTCTGCTGCCGCGTCCACTTTAATTATGTTGCGCCTTTCATAATTGGGTTAAATTTGTGTGGCGAGCGGGCAAAGCAAACTTGACGCTCCAATCCCCAAAGATACAGTTTCAATTCCGGCTACAATCATCGCTGAGAACCTTTTGACAGCCACTTTAAAATGGCCAGCAAAGGAAAGGCAACGTTTGCGATCAGTTTCTGGCAGGGACTTTGGACAAGCGTGACCTATGCGAGAATTGCAGATTTGGCGAAATGAGAAACCCAAATGCAATTAATTAAAACTCAAATTTTCAACACCTTTTCATATGACTCAATTAATATTCATATGCTTACTTTATTTAAATAACTGAGATTGACCGAGATTGACTGGTAAGGTGATCAAAGCAGTCTAAACCGCAGAGCTTTTGACTTTTTTTATTGTTATTAAAACAATTTAACAAGCAAGTGTGGAATAAAATTAAAAATAAATTTTTTATTTATATAAGTAATAACAAATCTTTTTCTGAAAACAACTAATTCACTAATGTTAAGCTGAAGTTAAGCATGTACAATAAGAAAACTAATTTTCTAAGATATAAAGTACAAAAATATTTACAAATAGTAATATTATATAAAAAAAAACATAGGCAATACAAAGTACTTAACTTTTTTAGTTCATGCTTAGGTTAATTATTATTTATTTTGATTGTACATTTATCATATATGTATATTCTATATATTAATAAAATGAAAAGACTTAGGAAACGAACTTGTCACATTGCACGCTATCAGAAGCTAAATAAATTCGATATCCAGTCAAGTTAGCTGCCTCCACCATTTGTTGCACTTAAAGAAGAAGCTGTCCAATGGACTCTCCACATGTGGCAAAAACTTTGTCTAACATTTAATAGCAAAGCGATTGCAAGGAAGCAAGCGGCGTAGAAAGGATAGCAAAATAGTAGCTGGACCAACAGCTGCCAGCTGGGCTGGCCTGTCACCCACGTTGCTAGGGCTTTGCGGTTGCAGCGTGTCCGTAATCGAGCCGGAGAGAAGCCTCGACTGTGACTGTGACTGTGACTGCGGCCGCAAATCGATTAATTTGCTTCAGTAGATTGTCACAACGGTAACCCGAAAGGCCCCCAACCGTGCAATGCAACAATGCCTATGGCAATTAAACAATTAAGGCGCTTAAACGGTAACCCAGCCGAGCCAGACAACGGTGAGGCTAAACTCCCCTCCCCCCTACCCCTCCCCCCTCCTCCCCCCGACAGACTTCAACGGCCCATTACGTTTTACTGATTATCAGCGTCCAAAGCTGCCGACTATTCGACGTTTTCAAAGATCTCTCCCCCACCCAAAAATTTAATTAAAAAACAGTCAACAGATATAAAAACACACTATAAGAGAAGTGGAGAAGGGGGAGGGAGGGGAGGGGAGGGGAACACACAAAGCGCGCAGTCATCGAGCTGCATCTTGTACAGCGTCACGACGCTGAGCTGCAGGTGGCAGCCAGTTGTCTGGGAGTATCTGTATCTCATAGATGCAGCAAAAGTGAAAAAAGTGCCGTTGTCTGCCGTTGGTGGCAGACCTCTCCTTAAGCTTCGCCGCTTAACCGTTATACAAAACGCTGCGTTGCGTTATAATTTCGAACGCGACGCGTCGTCTCTTTTATATTTTGGGATTCTGCTTTCTGACTGATTTTCGGCCGTTATGCTGGAAGTCTTCGTTGTGATTGTGATTGTTGTTGTTGTTGTTCTTGTTGTTGCGCTTGGCTGCACAAAAAGTTCTCTGATGGCCATAAAGTCCACAATGCGCAATTGTTGAATTGTTTACTTACTAACGGCAAGTTCGTTGCCTGAGTCTTTCGTTTCGAATGCAATAAACTGTTCAGCTATCAATAAAAATTGCATAAATATGTCTTGCTCGCGCGGAATCTGACACAGCGAGATGCAAATCAAATGATCGTGTACAAAAAAGGACAAGCAATGCGAGAGGAAATAAATCTAAAATAAATTTAAGTTATGCCAAAAAGATTCTCTTTGATTAATTTCTTTTAGATTATTTGTGGTTGCTATTGAGACATTAAACAGTCAATTGCCAAATGTCGCACCTAAGCACAGAGCTGAATTGTTTACACTGCCTAACATTTGTGTGTGTACCCGCTTTTATTTGCGTCTCTGCAACAGGCAACTTCATTAGAGCCAAACACCAAACAGGCAACAGCCACAAAGCACAAAGAAAAAAAAAAAACATTGTCACCCATCGCGACGTGGCAAGAGTTAGTCAAGCGTTGCATTGTCTGTTGTTGTCTGCAACAGCTTCGGCACTTCCACCGCGGCGGCTGCTGGCACCCCTAATCCATGCCAATGACACCTCAACCTGGCAGCGGAGCCATTGCAGTTTTGGGGGCCATTGGCAATGTTAATGGTGTGCATTATTTTGATGTTTATTTATGTTGCTGGCAACACACAAACACACACAGACACACATACAGACATACATCTAGCCGGCAACATGTGGCCGATGCAATTTGCATTTGCATCTCAATTGCTTTTTGCATTGTTTGTTTTGCAGTTGCTGTTGCTGTCATTGTTGTTGTTGTTCTCTCTCTCTCTCACTCTCCACACACAGCTGCGTTTGCTGTTTGCCATGCGGATCCGGTTTTCGTTGACCCACTTCCGGTTGCCAATTGCTCGTTGCCAGTTGCCAGTTGCTCGTTGCCAGTTGCCAGTTAACAGTTGCTAGCTGCGTTCTGCTTGACCTTTGTCTCGCCCTCGCCTTGGCATACACGCCGCCCACCCACCAGCAGCAGCAGCCACAGCCTCCAGATGGTCGGATAGAACGCCTACGCTTTGCACTACATTCATATTTCGTCGTGGTCTGTCTGTCTGCTGTCGGCTGCCATTTCTTTTGTAGAATGTTCAGCTAATGTTTATTGTCTCTATCTAAACCTATTTCTATCCCTATTACTCCCTTCTCGCTCTCGCTCGCGCACTCGCTCGCTGCTCCTACATGGCAATTTATTTAGCATTTTTATTGTGGTGCGTTTTGTTGTTCTGCTTTTTTATGCTAGCCATCTATTTTTATCGTCTACTTTTGTTGTTGCTGCTGTTGTTGTTGCAGCTGTTGTTGTTTGCGTGTTATTAGCTTTGATAGGTCTCCAGTCTTGTGTCTTGGGGCCTGACGCCCGCACCTTGGCACAGCATACAACGAAAATTATGCATGCAAAATTTACCCTATTGTTGTTGCTTTGTTCCGTTCCTGTTGTTGCTGCTGTTGCTGTTGTTGTTGTTTTTTCTTATGGTAGATTATGCGAAATTTATGCAATATCTGACACATATTCGGTCGCTTTGGGCAAAGCCATTTTTGTAATGCTCTGAATATGATTGCTTATACACCTTAAACGGATCGATGTAAATTATTTAAATGTGTCGTTTTCAATGCGGCTGAAGTTCAAGTTGAAAAACTGCAAAAATCTTATATCTTAAATCTTATATTGCACATACTTCGTATACTTATTATATAAAATAAATTCTTTAAGTAGTACAAAAATTTTGATACAATACAATAAAATATTTAATCAAAGATGTTTCGTCCTAAAAGTTGAGTGTTAACCAAAAACTGAAAGGAAATAGTTGCTCAGGCATTTCATTTAGTTAATATTGGAAAACCAGATCCAGAGAGAAATGCTTTTTAAAAGAAAGAAAATAGAAAGAAAATAGTATAAAGTTTAAATACTAAAAATAATTTTAAATAACGAAAGCATACATTTTCAACACTTGTAGCACTATATATATATGTATATATATATATATATATACTATATACCAATAGTTACTTTATTTTTTTTGTTTTTTTTTTTTTTTTAAAGCAATTATATTTTTATATTATTTTTTTTTTTTTTTTAAATTTTGTATATTTATTTATTTAAACAGGTTTTTTTATTAGTACATTTTTCGACACTTATATTTCCCCTCTAAGTCCTGAATCTCTTTTCCATTTCAGCATCTTTGCGCAGCTGAGCAAACCGAATTTAAATGTAAATCTTCGTCCGCAACGAATTTCTCACAGCAATTCTGTAATTTGCTTGGCGACTGATGAAAACATATTCGAGACGAACAGTTTGAGTTTTGACCCCTGCTGCGAGCATTGCCACCGTCGCCTCCGTTTGTTCTTTTTGGCTATTTGCAATTTGGGTGGGAATTGTTGTGCCAATTTGGCAACGCGAAAGAAACACAAACAAACAAAAACAAACAAACAAACAGGCAGCAGACAGGAGGCTGTAGGCAATTCAATTGATGTCACAATTCGGGCGGGACAGGTAGAGAGCTGGGCCACCCAAGGCGAACTGCAACTGGCACCCGTCGAGCCGCAGTTGAGCCCAGAGATTTGTCACATTTGCAGTTCGTCAAATAGAAAGGCGCACAGATTTGAAAAGAGAGCCTGACAAAAGTGTTTGACTTCTGCGCATTGTTTGCACCTTAATTTACAATCTTTTGCGGTCAGCAGGCAGATCTTTCAATCTTGCATGGATTCGTAGTTTTTGAGCTTTGCTTAACCCACATATGGGCACGTGTGTCTTTAACCCATATTGTGTTTTTTTTTTCTTTTTTTGGGAAGTTTGCCCTATCAAATGCACAATTCTTGTTGTGTGGCTTGACTTTGACCCCCATGTCAATATTGGTAATGGTTATGGTAAGGGTAATGGCAATGCACTCGAACTTTACCGTTGGGGCCCTTTCCAGGTGCTACTCCCGTGGCGTTTGCTTTAATTTGATCGCTTGTTTTATTTGTGTGGAGCAAATAGCTTGAGTGATGGGCCTGACTCCGGGTTCGAGCCTACATTGTTCGCCTATTTTGGTTGCCTTCTCGGCTTTTTGATGAAGTGTCACGCTGTCCAAGTTCAATTAGTTTTGTATGCCGCTCTTCAAAAAGCTGCGCCGCAGTTCTCTCTCTCTCTCTCTCTCTCTGTCTCTCTTTGCCCTGGCATGTTTAATGCCAAGATTGATTTTTATTTCTATTTCGATTCTTTTTTTCTTCTTCTACTCAGTCAGTTTCTGGCACTTTGTTGTTGGCCGTACTCTGTGTTTGTACTGTTTCTGAGATTGACATTTGACGTGCATAGAATTTGTCTAACTGTATTCTGCCTTTCGCGTGTGTGCCGTGTGACGTTCTTGTTCGTTACATGCCGTGCCCCTGAGCTTGACTCTTTCAATTTTCTCTCTGTTCAATTTCGTGTCTCTTTCTTTGGCGCTCTTTGTTGGTGGCGGCAACAGCGCTCAACTTGCCTTAATTGACATCGAGGTGAGCGGTGAACACTTTAAAGGATGAGTCGCATATCCAAGGATAATAATGTTTTTGTCTAGATAAAAGTATAGGATAAGTAAGAATACTCCGTTCTAGAGAACTCTACAATTAACTTGTTCTAAGTTATTTCTAACTAACTTCTCTCTTTAAGATATAATAATATAACCAAATATAGGAACATTTCATAAATTTAGCTCATAAACATACATCTTTTTTACGCTTTATTTCTTTTACTTAAGCAAAAGTATTGAATAATAGTTTATGGAAATTTTCATATAATAAAAAACCATATACTCAATCTGCTTTAATTAGATAACATAGACACATATAGTACACCACTTTATCTACACACACATTAATTTTCTTATACCTACAAGCTTCCGGTCAAAAAAGCTACTATAAAAAACAAAAGACTTAGGCAACGAACTTGCACATTGAAATGTTTACTCCTTGAGAGCTGCCGGGTGACAAATCAAAAAAAAAGCTCCGCCTTCCCTCTAATAAAAAGTGAAGCTCACATGAGTCACGCCAAATAATAAATTAAATAAAAACACGAGTTACAAATCTTGTTAAAACTATGCGCAGCCACATAAAATATTTATGCAAATAAAAAATTGCAAGTTGATTTCAGACGAAAAAAAAAACGACACGTTAAAAAACACATGTATATGTGTGTATGTGTGTATGTAAAGATGAAAAGCAAATCATGAGCCATGAACATGACCAACAACTTAACCACGGGCTAAACTTAAAGCGGGGAAGGGGGAGTTACCGAAAAGATGCCGAGTGACGCAGTTGCATTTGGTCAAGAGGCCAAAGCGATGATGAGGCGGCTGCTGTTGTTTGGGCTTATGCTAATAGCGCAACAACAACGAGAGTCGTGAGCAAAAACAAAAATTTACACAACCTGCGAGTTGGTGTTGTGGTCTGCGGTCGTCGTATCTGTATCTGAATCTTTATCTGTATCTGTATCTGTCTCTCTGTGTAAGCTTTCATTTTCGAAGCGATACCGTTAACTGCAAAATGCTGGAAACAAACAGAAAAATCTAAAAAGCAAAAACAAAAAGCAAAAAAAGAAAAAAAACCAAACGAGCGAAGCAAACGACAACAACAACACAACGATCAAGCAGCGGCAATCAACGATGCCTGCAAAGCAACAACAAGTGCGAAATGAGCAGCTAAAGAGGAAATGCAACAACAAAAATGGCAAATGCAGCGACGCCGGCAGCGACTGAGACAGCGGCAGTGGCAGCGACAGCAACGCCGGCAACTGTAATTGTTGCTCGCATGTTTACAAGGCGAAATAACAGGAAAAAATGTTAAATTTTTGTTAAGTAGGTCAAGTTGTGCTGCAGAAGAGAGCAAAAGAGTGCGAGCAAGAAACAGAGATGGAACAAGCAAGAGAGAGAGAGAGGGAGAGAGAGTAGAAGAGCGAGCATCAAACAAGTATGCCAAACAAAGTTAGAACTTGTCAAAGCTATCGAATCAAATATTGTAAACTTTAAAATAAAGTAAAGTTTAGCAAATCATATTTATATAGTTAGTATAATATATAAGCTATTAAAATTTATTTAAATTTTGCAATGATTCGGCAATACTCAATGTTGACCTCTGGCAACGCAACATAAACAAACTTAGCCCTGACTTTGACCGCCGCCAGTGCGAACGACAAGGCAAGATCGACCTCCACCAAGCACAGCACCTGCAACCGAACATGTTCGCCAGCGAACATGTTGCAACGACTCTCGTTGCGTCGTTGCGCTCTCAGTCTCAGAGCCATGTGAGTAACTTCTTTGATCGCTGCTATCGACTGGCGACTGCGCAGTCGGCGCTGGCAGCGACTTCTTGGGCCGCTGCGGCTCGGAAATTTCTTTTCGTGTTGCGCCTGCGCACAGTTGGCTTTCTACCGTTGACGTCTTCGGATTTGTGCGATTCTTTGCGCGCAGCAACTTTTGGCGTTGGTTTCGCGTGTGCTTCCGATTCAAATTCAGCCACAGCCGCCGCTGTGGACGTGGACTCTCTCACATAGACACTAAGAAATCATACGCACGCACACACACACACACACGCTAAAAGAAATACGCGCCGTGTTCATGTAGAGTGGCATAATAAAAAGAGCAAGCAACAGAAATTGGAACAACCAATAAAAGAAGTGACCAGTTCAACAATAAAGTGTACAAAAAACAACAACAACGACAACAACAACAACGCGGTGATAAATATGTTTAAGATGCGTTACAAAAATTGTGAAAATGGTTGACAAAGTGTTGAGAGCAAAGCTGCAGCCTGCTCCAGATAGTGTTTAATTATCGAATTTATCATATATACAACATATATATACACACACATATATATGTATATGAAGAAGTGCAAGTGCAATCTGCGAAACGTGCAATAAAATTATTGAAAGAAACCAAGCAAAGGAAATACACAAAAAAGTTAAAATTCAAACCAACAAATATAACAAAGATATATATTCATAATCCAACAAAGTTCTATTCAATTGCAAACACTTTAAGAACGCTGTTGTAAATATTTTCACACCAAAAGCAAAATATTACAATTACCAATTACAATATATATGTCTTATCGTCATCCCAAAACCTCAAGTCAAAAGTCGTCCATTGTACATATATACGATATGCAATAAACGAAATATATATACATATATATATCTAAAGCAAGCCTTCATCAAAGGGTTTCTGTGTGCTATCTATGGATTAAAACAAAAAACAAAAAAATATATATATACACTATATACCTACTCGTACTACTCCCCGTTCATTATTTTATGCATATATTTATGTCTTCCTCCCATTGTTTTTGTGAGTATACAAAAATATATTTACGCTTTTCATTTGATTTTATTTTATTCAGTTTATTCAGTTGCCCAAAAACTACATTTTTATTTTTGAATAACTTTACGAGCATGCTTTAACACCATCTAATTGAATACTAACACTTATTCTTATTATTTACAACTTTTATTTTGTTTATGGTCGAAGGCATTAACTAAACTTTTGCTAGAGTAAATCATATTATAAATAATCATGTCATTCAAAATCTCAATGCGCAAAAAAAAACATTCATAAACCACAAATCGGATACGAAAACTTTAATCACCTAATAATAAAACTGTCTTAAAGGAATGCAAAATTGCGCGTAAGAAAAAGGATAACAAACAACTTAAACGGATTATTCAATCAAATAAAACTCAACTCAAAGTAGAAAAACAATCAACTGAATCAATTCTGAACTTGAGTTCAGGATGCTCAACAGCTGAAGGCTTTTCCATTTGAATAAAAGTAAGTAATACTATGTGAATGAATTTTCTAGGAGGCCGCTGCTTAAGTCAACGGCCTCGCAATAAGAACACAATTCCCAAGCCTGGTTTATAAACAAATCAGGCAAAAGTCATTGACCGAATTCGTTTCCGATATTACTCACCTGTTATGAAATTCAACAACAACGATACATAGCACAGCCCCAAAAAGGGGGCTGTTGTCGGGCGGGGCGTGGCCAATCCGACAGCAGCTTTATTCTTATGAGACAATTGCGAAATTCACAAGTAAACGCGCTGCCATCAAAAACCCAAACAAATCTTTAGCTGTTAATTATCACTTGCGCCCATGTTGATCAAGCCTTGTTATTAGCCAAAGTCCATAAATTAAATTTTAAATTAGAAAATATATTAGATAACAAATATTCTGTATACATCTCCAGACTTTATACCAAACATCTTTAGTAGACATGAAAAGTATAACTTAATCTTAACAAAAAATATAACTTTTATTAATATATGCATATTCTTTTAAATATTCGCTTAAATTGTTTTTTACTAAGTTTAAAAATCTTGTTCTTATTGATGTAATATTAAAGGTTGATTATGAAATCATGAATGAATCATAATTAATTTAAGAATATTCAAGAAACAAGTGTTCCAATTTAAGCCCCACACAAAATTAAAGAAAAAACAAATTTAATTTAAAAACTAGTTAAATTTTCTTTGACCCAATCTTCTTTTAAGCACACCACTAAAAAAAAATTGTATATTTAGGAGACTTTTTAAACTTAATCGCCCGACTTGACCCCGACCCAAAACAGCGAGCTTAACTCTTTTTTGTTGTTGTTTTTTTTTAACTGCACTCGGAAGTAAAGTTCTTTTAATTTACAGCTAAGACGGTTGCCAAGCGCTTTTGCCGGGCTAAAAATAAATCATAAAAAGCCGTTTGTTTGTCTACCAAAATGGACTAAAATACAACAACAAAGCAGCCAAAAAAAAAGAACCAACAAACAAACACACACACACACATACACCTGAGCAACAACAGTAGCGGCTGTTTGTACCGTTATATGACGCAAAATTACGCTTACTCATTCAGCGAGGCGACGGCGACGGCGACGGCGACGGCGGCTCCAGAAAAGAGAGGAGAACCCAAAAGCCGCCGCAGTCGCCGTCAAAGTCAAGCTGGGAGCGCATAGGCACAGCTGCTAAATCAACAACAACAACAACAACAACTGCAGCAACAACAACAACAACAACAACAACAATAATAATGCTGCGTCAATGAGCGTAACAAATTCGACTTGAGCATTAAGTTGCATTTCGTGCGGGGGTTGGGGAAATTGAGATTGAGATTTTTAGTTAACTTTTTTTCGTTGCTCATTAACTGAACTTTAAGGTAAGATTTTTTTTCTTTTTTTTTTTTGGGCGCAAAAGCAAATCAATTAAAGCCACCTGGCTGCACATTCGATGTGCTTTACTGTAACTGTAACATATCAATTACGAGAAGATGAAACAAATTCAATTCTTAAGCTCCACAGCAAACTTTGGTAATTACTTAAATACTATATTTTGTTATGGCTGCAGTCTCAATTCGAACGTTAATTATTTTTAGCTTTTGACGCAGCATTTTTGGTTATTCGTTCAGCTAATGATTAAATTTTACTTAACTCATCTTGGATTTTTTTTTGTTAACGTTTTGTTTACGAATCAACTCCCACCATTTTTGATGGCAATCAGGTCAACAATCGAATAACTGTCCCATGACTGTTGCTATTACCAAAAAAAAATTTGAATTTATTGCATAATTTGCTATACTTGTAAATTAGCTCGGAATATATTTATACTAATAATCCCGTTTGCAGCTTAGAATCAGCTTTTATGTTCAATTTGCACATTTTGGCAGCAAAATCAAAACACTACGACAATAATAAAAATATATGTATATATACTACATACATATCTATATGTATTCAGCGACAATAACAACAACAACAACAACCATCACAATAAACAACAAATTTAGACGCGCGCTTTTGAAAAGTTCGCTGACCTGAGCAATGTTTTGGGTTTTTGGGGATTCAACTTGCCAGACACGCCGGATTGTTGTCTTTATTGTTGTTGCCGGCTCAGATGACCACATTAAGCTTTAAATCAGACAAGTTGCAACTGGATTATGCACTACTTTATACCCTGTAATCAGCTAAATACATAAATATCTAAACATATTCGGGTAAAAAAGGGTTGTTTTTAAAGATGCATTTTTTTTATAAGAAGATATTCTTTTAAAGGGTATCTTTAACATATTTTCCCAGTTGTAAATATTGATATGTTTTCATTATTTTTTATTTAAATATTGTGCACATCTAACAGAATCAACTCTCTTCATTTACAATAAAAATTACCAAAACAATTGATTTAAATAGCAGAATCAATATACCCTTAACCTTAGCTGACTGACTACAGGGTATTAAAAGTTTCGGCACGCACACAGCAACCGCCGCAAGAGGCACGAGGGCGTCATTTAAATAACAACAAAGTAAAAACCAACTAAAAATAGTTAAACATCATAAAAATTTTTATAGTTGTTGTTAGTTATCGGTCGCTGCGTTGTTTTTGGCTGGTTGTTTTTGGCTGGTTGTTTGGTTAGTTGGGCACAGGGTGTGGTGTTGTTCGTCTCTCGCACAGCCTCAGCCATAAAAATAGCGCCAAGCCTCCGTTAGCAGCCGGCTAACTGGCCGCGGTTCCATTTGAGCTTATCGCCGGCTTGTCATCTCTCTCTCGCTCTATCTCTCTCTCTCTCTCTCGTTGTCGGACACATTCACATTGCTTGGCCACCTCGAAAGGGACGCCTAACGGAGTGGCCAACAAACGACATTTTTCTTTGGCTTAAATTGATTATTGCTGCACTCAAAATATGAAAATATTATTTATAGATGAGTATATATAATATATGTCTAATGAATTGTTGCTCTTCTGATAAATTATATTTCGCACTCTTTTTTGTTTGGATACACATTTAATATCTGCAAAGGGCACATCACAAAATATTAGAAAAACATTTAAAATAATAATAAGATAAATTTTAATTGTTTTTTTTTTTTTAATTTAAAATAAACACAACTATTTCTATAAGCAGCACTTTTCATGGGTATTTGTGTAAAAATATGTAATAAAAGAAAATTTAATCCAAAAGTAAAACGAGGCCTTTGTTTATAAAAAATGCTTTAATTCTGGCTCGATTTATTTGGTAGGTTGAAAGTGTCAAATAAAATGAAAAATACTTAAATAAATTTCTAAACCAACAATAAATGTTGATCTCAAAGAAACTACTTTTATCAATCTTCTCAATTTGTACTTAAAAATATTGAACCAAAATTGAAATAGCTTAGAAAATGTTCATCTCTGAACACTTTTGCTTATGGACATTAAAATATAAAAATATATATTAATAGCAAAATTAATATAGATGTCTGAAAAGGGTTTCAATTTAACATCAAATTTTAGTTTGAGCTTTCAAAAGAAAACTTATGATTTATAGAAGCAACTATCAAAAACCCCTTTCATATTTTATGTCTCTTAAAAATACTTTTAGTTGTCGCATTGTTAAAAAAGCAATTACTTTAAATGCATTCATCTTATTCATAGTATGTTAATTAAATAGATAAAAGCTATTCTTATTTTTAAAAACAATTTCCCATTGGCATTCCCCTCTCCACTTGCCCCACTTTTGCATCATTTAAATTCTGCCCTCATATCGCAACAAAAGCCCATTTTCCAGCAGCAAACTTAGTAAATTGCCCGACTTCATTTACACCTGGAAAATATTACTCACATGCATAATTCCATCGGGCAACAACCACGCCCACAACTCAACGACAACAACAACAACAACAACAAGAATGTCGTGGTCCAGTTTAAGTCAGAGCCCACTACAAACTAAGACTGGCTAAACAGCTGAGGCTGCGGTTAGTTGGAGTTGAAGTTGGAGTTGAAGTTGGAGTCGGAGTCGAAGTCGGAGTCTGTGGCAGCAACAGCAGCAGCAGCAGCAGCACACGTGCCACATGTGCTGTCAAGTGCGCAGCTGAACAAGAACCGAGCACGTCTTCAACGCCCCATTGTTGCCAGTTGGCTGTTCTCAGTATTTCTTACCTCTTTGGTGTTGTCTCTGTTGCTGTTGTTGCTGTTGTTGTTGTTGTTGTTTACGACGGCCAGCAATTTGCTGCATCCACATTTACAGCTTAAGATAAAGTCGAAGATGCAAGTCGAAGTTGGAGTCGAAGTCGAAGTTGGAGTCGAAGTCGGAGGCTGTGGCAACCTTCATTGAGTGATGGCGACCTCAATGCCAGCCACACGTTTCAGAGGCTGTGGCTGCTTTTTTTTCGGCTTCTCGGTCTTGGTCAAAGTTGCTCGTTGTTGTTGCTGTGGAAAATCGGTTGGCAGCCTTGCTGTCGTTGTTGTACGTGCGGTTTTCCAAGTGGAAATCGTTGCGGTTGTAAATTTTGCAATCAAATAATTTTTCATTCGCTTTTTCCGACGCCAGCTCGCGACCTGATTTTTCTTTTCATTTTGGCCGTAGCCGCAGCACCGAAGAATACAGGGAAACAAAAAAAAAACAAAAAAAAAAAAAGTGTTTGGCTATTCTTCTGTTGGCCATTTGGCGTTTGGTGTTTGGCTGTGGAAAAACGTTTTGACCTTTGCCGCCGCTTCGTGTTCGAACATTTAAACGGAAGTTGATTGCCGCCAAAGGTTAAACTCAATTTCCGTTAAAGCCCCAGCCAAAGTCGGGTCCAGGCCTTATTTTGTGTTCGAGTTAAGAACTCAATTTCTTAACATTGGCAGCAGCTGTTGGAGCCGTTCTCGTTGACGGTTGTTATTCCCGCTCTAAGTAGTTGTTGAAGTTGAAAAGTTCATCAGAAGAGCTTAAAGAACTTAAGATTAAACTGGATTTGGCTGAAAGAAGAATTTACAACTTAAGCATTTTATTTGCATATATAAAAAAAAATCAATTCAATAGCTGATTTAATGGCTTAACGGGATTTCAAGTGCGCCCACGAATTGACCGAGTTACTCATTAAAAAAATATGATTTATATGTATATAAAAAGCTCTTCGCTCAGGGTCATAAAATCACTCGCTTGTCAAAAATTTGCACTAATTCATTCAAAATCACCGTTAAAATCGTCCAACACACACACGCACACAAACACACATACAGTACAGCAACGGCGTAATTATAATGCCCACAGCAATGGCCGGGCCCGAATCGGGGCCCAAATGTTCAGCTCTCTGGCCATAATCTGAAAATCCCATTTACAAGCTCAAATTACAATAGAGGCGCATTGTTTGTTATAGTTGTTTTTGTTGTTGTTGTTGTTGTTGTTGTGTGGCGCACCCACGCACTGTGCGTGTGTGTGTGTGTGTGTGTGTGTAGGTGCTTGGGCCATTCAAATGCAAAAAGACCAGCGAACAACCGTTACAATGTGCCTCATTAAAACAAAAAACAAAAAAAACAACAACTAAATGTTGAGTAGCCACAGACAGCAACAACAATAAAACTAAAACTTTAACAATAAAAAAAAAAATGAAGAAAAAAAATATACAAAAATGTGTTAAAAGTGACGCTCGTCAAACAATAAAAGAATCAGAATGTCTATAAAATATTTCACGCCAATCTAGTTGTAGGCGCATCCCAAACTTCACTTAACAAAACAAAAATAAAAGGGGTAACAACAACGGACAGCACTTACATTATGGACAGGTAGGGAGGCTCTGGTCGGGATTGATCGACTAAAAGATACCACAAAATCAGCTGACCTTAAAAGCATTACAATTTTATATTTTTTATATTTCTAACTTCTGCAGCCTTTGCTCAATTATCACGTCTTTATTGATTGGGGTGAATATTAACAAATTTTTCTGGGATATCGAAAATAATGTTCAACTGGTTGAGCATATTTAATTTAATTATCTCTAGTCAATAATTCAAAATCTCTAGCTTTTATAAGCTAAGATAGAGCAAATCATACTAATGAAAATATATATTGGCTTATTTTAATCGAGAATGCTTCCTTCTGCCCATTATACCCCTTAATCCCATTTCAAACTTGTTCAGGGTATAAAAACCATATAATTTAATATCACAAGAGAATCATAAAAATGTTACCAGTGGCAATGTGCATCGGGCATAAATAAAGAGCCCAAGCAAAAGAAACAAAGAAAGATGGTAGATATGAAGTTAATGCAATTAAAGGAACCAACAATTGACACGCTAACTTTGGCGCACACACTAAAAAATTAAATTCACTTAACTTTAACTAACTTTTTTACCACTGAAATTTAATGATTTATTTGAAAATATTTAATTTATTTATATAAATTTGTTTCCTAAAAATATTGACAAATGCGTTTAGAATAGCTTCCATATGTTATATATAAATTTATAATAATATTTTATAAATAATAGGGTATATAATTAAAGTAGCTGCTATCGAACCGGAAATAAAATGACTAACTAATTACATAGTTCCCACGAATAAAATAGGTATCAAATATTAAAAAGTAATTATCAAATTATTATATCATTTTCATAAATATTTATTATTTTATACACACACTTAAAGAGTTATTAAATCGATAATTAAACTAAATCGAATATTTGGTAAAATTAAAAAAAAAAGTGTCAGGTGGAATTCTGAATCCAGTTTCAATTGAAGCGCAGACAAACGCACTGGCCGCCATTTTCTCTGAGTGAGCTTGAGATTGAGCTTCAGTTTGAGCTTTGAGCGAAGCTTCGTGGCGGCTTCGTCTCGGCTCTGCCGAACACGGAAGTATGTCAGCAGGTCTCTCGTGTAACGGTAGTTTGGCTGCTGCCGCTGTTGCTGGCACGCTTAGCTGCGCATGCTTAGCTGACGCTAACGTCGCAGCACCAAATGCAGTCGACGTCGCAGTCGAAGTCGCTGCTCTCTCTCTCTCATTCTAGCGCTCTCTGTTGCTTGTGAGCTGGCAACATGTTGCGACGCCAACCTGTTGAAAGCGAAATTGTCTGTGCGCTCTTGCGCTGACCAATACCAAACGAGTCTAGGCCTCCAGCAACTAGATATATATTGGCCAATTTGGCTTTGTATGCTTTCTTCTTTCCACACACACACACACACACACACAGTTAGATAGAAAAAGTGGCCAAGCCTCGAAAAAACTCAAGCTAACTGTTTATGCACAAAACGTAAAAGAAGTCTTTATTTCGTTGGCTCATTTGCTTTACCGTTCGGTTCTCCCAAAAACGCTAACACACTAAACTTCTGAACACTCGCACTCGTAATTGTTGTTGGCCCCTCTCCGAGTGTCTTGATTTTGAATACTTTGTAGTGACTTCTTCCAAGAGGTGGCCAAGCACCTGTGTCGCATGATAGATGTTGTTATTGTTGTTGTTAGTGTCGTTGTTAGTGTCGTTGTTGTTGTTGTTGTACTTTCATTGTCGGTCTCTCATATCTTTGGCAGGGTGTAGACTCCATCCCATGTTGAGCTAGCTGCGCTCAAGTTCTGCTCGCGTCGCTGCTGCGTTTATTTCTACCAATTTATATGCTAATTTAACTGATTATTAATGTTGTGACCCAAATTCCGTTTGGAAATTATTATTGGCCATTCTGGGTATCGATTTGTTTTTGTTTTTGTTTATTCCTCTTTCGTTTTTTTTTTTTTAATTTTTTTTTGGCTTCTCCGTCCGCTTTGTTATCGGCGTCTTCCCGTCAAATATGAAAAGCCCCGTGGAAATGTTTTTGATATGCAGCCAAGACGCAAATGGATCTCGATTAATACTCGTATTTAGAATACGCATTGGGGATTTGTATTAAACTCGCATTAGGGGCCCTCAACTGGTTTTGTTTGTGCTGCAAGCTGTCAGCAAGTGCAGCTGCTGCTTAATGCTTAATGCGGCACCTGTAGATCTCAAAGATACTTATAAACCTAACGGAAGTTGCTTGTAAGCCAAGCTTAGAGTAAGCTGAATAAAGTGTGTTCACTTAAAGTTTGATGAATTTCTACAGATTTGACATACAACATTGAGAAAACAGCTTTAAAACTTACTTTTCAAAAATACTTTAAAAAGAATTTGAAATATTGTTTAAATGCATATTAAGTGTGGGAATCTTTATTTGAATTTAATTTAATTTTATTGTAATTTTATTATTTGAAGCTCAAATTAAAAGCTTTAATTCCTTTTATATTTCAAACTAATTTTATTGCTATGCTTAAGATATATTATTATAATCTAACTTGCTTAGAGAGCAACGAGAATCTGAGCTCAAATTTTAGAGTAACATTTAACATTAACTTATAAGTAATTTCATATTTGTTTATAGTTGTATTTATAGTATGGGCCTTCAACTTAGACAACTTAGCTGCCAAGTACCTTAATCCCAGTTATAATATAGTGTAGAAAACTTTTAAATTTCTTAATGTAGTTATTTTTATAAAGTAAATCTAATATTTGCTTATCCACACACAATGTAAAAGCTGCTAATTCAAACCACTTAAATAATCTTTAAATTGTCGTAACTAATTATAATTGTTCTTCTCTCCTTTTGTATATTTTTCAGCAACAATTGGCACACAATTTATTATTTCCTGCAAGAAGAAGAAGAAGCGCTAGAAATTTCTGTTCATCGTTGTGGTCAACTGACAATGAAGTTGTGCAGCATGAACGGGCCAAGTGAATCAGAAGTCGAAAGCCTACTGATGAGCCCCTGCTGGGGACCGACGCAGACCAGCAGCCAGGATCAGTATCTGCTGGACGGACACAAGCTGCTGCTGGAGCACGATCTGGACTCGTTGCCCAGCGACAGCGACCAAAAGAACTCGCTGGACGTACTCGACAATCTGCTGCTGAACAGCTCCTCGCTGAACGCACTCTCCGACCTGAAGCCGCTGCCGCCCTTCACCGGCTACACGGGCCATCTGTCCATCAATGGCATCTCGGGCCATCACTATCATGCGATTGCCCAGCGGCTGCCGGACGAGAGCAACAACAACTACATACAGAGCGCATACCACACCCACACGCAGCACCACCAGCAGCAGCAGCAGCATCACCAGCACCAGCCGAACCAGTCGAACAACAGCAATCCCAATGCGAATCCCACGTCCACAACGGCGGCGACGACGTGCAGCGGGACGGGCGGCGGTGGGGGCGGCGGCGTTGTCGGCTCCTCGCAGGAGCACAACATCGTGTCGTCGTCCACCTGCCTGCCCGAGAGCGTGCTCAGCGCGGACGCGGACGCCTGCCTGAACGATGTGAAGCTCTTCGCCGATAGTCAGTTAGATTCTAAGCTCTACTCCGTAGCGGACAGCTGTGTTATGAACGCCAATGGGAATGGCACGGCCGGTGCTCCAGGCGGCGGCTCCTCGCTGGCCAGCAGCGGCTCCACGCTGACGCCCATCGACCAGGTGGCCGATTCGCTGCACGGCAGCGGCGTGCGCATCTACAAGGACCTGACCGAGTATGTGGACATGAACAGCATCGACGATATAGCGGCGATCATTGGCTCAGCGATAGCGGACACCACGGTGCCCAACCAGCTGGACAAGGAGGAGGGCAACGACACACGCGACAGCTGGATGGATCTGGATGCCTGGATCGACGGCAATTGCATTCAGCCCGAGGGCAAGGTGCTCGTCTCCCAGCAGGACACGCTCAGCGACTTTATGCTGCCGCACTCGCCGCTCCCAGTGCACGCGAGCAGCTCCACGCTGCAGAGTCTACTCAGCCATGGCTATATGCCGCTGCTGCAGAATCGATTGCAGCATGGTCCGCCTGGGGCGGGTGCATCTGTTGGCGGCGGCGGCTCGTCGGCGACAACCACGCTGAAGACCGAGACGCCCAGTTCTACCTCATACTGTAACGAGCTGTCGGCGGCCAGCAGCAGCTGCAGTCCGCCCGGCTCGGTGGTCAGCACCACGGACAACAATCTGATGATCAATCCGCGCTACTTGACCAACACCAACAGCCAGCAGCAGCAGCAGCAGCAGCAGCAGCAACAGCAGCAGCAACAACAGCAACAGCAGCAGCAGCAACAGGCTGCCTATCAGCTGACGCCCAACGGCGGCCTGAAGGACGGCGGACTGTGCAGTCCGGACATGCTGAGCAGCTATCCGCACACGACGAGCACCACGAATGCGGCCTCGGGCACGCCCAAGGCTAAGCGCTCGCGGGCGCAAAAGAAATCCAGCCAGCAGCAGCAGCAGCAGCAGCAGGTCGGCCAGGGGCAGGTGCAGGGCGAGGGGGGTGCGCCGCAGCTGAGCGCCATGTCGCCGACGGGCGTGGCCAGCTTTAGCGCCAGCGATCTGAGCGGCCTGCTGGGCAAGGAGAAGCCAGTGCATCGGTGCAGCATATGCAATCGCGGCTTCTTGAACAAGTCAAACATCAAGGTGCACCTGCGCACGCACACCGGCGAGAAGCCCTTCAGGTGTGACGTGTGCGCCAAGGCCTTTCGCCAGAAGGCGCACTTGCTCAAACATCAACAGATACATAAGAGAATTGGGCGTGACTGACCGCGGCCACATCCATCCGCTCGCCACTAGCAACAGCCACAAAGCAGCCACTACTTCTGCAACGCTGATCCAGCCACGCAGAATACGAGCGCACAAACTGCAGCAGGATCGTAGCCAACAAAAAAAAAAACAAAAAAAACAAACACAGCTGCGTGTCCTGCTGCACTTCTGTGCGCTGTGCCAGAGAAAGTGCCCGTCAAAGCCACCCGCTCACCACAGTCCCGTTTTTGCGGGCTGTGCATGTTTGGGTCTTTGGGAGCGGCAGCTTCTTGTGTATCGCATTGCTTTAACCGAAGCCAGCGTGGAACTGTTCCACAGTCCACACTCTGATTGCCATCCATTCCGAAGGCTGAAGCAATGCAATACACTTAGCACTTGATATTCGTTGTTGTTGGTTGCTTTTGATCTCTTCGCTCTATTTTTTTTTGTTTTTGGTAGTTAGGCCAGGAAATGGGCCTAGGCGTGGGCGTAACTTCGTCTTATTTGAGTCATGCCCCGATCAAAGTTTTTGTTGTTCCACCTAAATTCTTCATTACTGATTGTTTATATAGCTAAATATCAACCTACTACCTCCAGAAAATCATTAATATCTAAGCACAGGTATTTTCTCCAAGCCAGCTTTTCATTGAACACAGTTTATTGCGGACTATTAAACACAAATTAAATAACACAACAAATTGTCTTCAGCGTATTTAGAGTTGATGAAACTAACAGTTATATTCCCGTTTAGGTTCAGCTGTTTTTGTGAACAGCTAGTGAGCTTTTTGCCTTAGTTCACCTTCAAAAATGTGTTCCGAATGCGAACTGGTTCGATTACAAGCTCGTTCAAAGCCATAGTTTGCTCCTCGCTAAAGTTTTTTTCAACTTGTCAATTTTGTAGAATTTGTAATTGCTGCATAAACAACATATTTTGTTATATTTGCAAACAAGAAACTTAGTGAATTTAACAAATTACACTCAGTATTTTTTTAGTGACTTTATTTGAGAGCCTGAAACATAAATCTGATATAACTTTGCAACTAGAACATTGGCTATGTTCTAGACATTTCCATTGCGTTTAAGGGTGTTGAAGGTCAATTTAAAGAATACTTGGGTTAGATTCAAACTTAGGTCACCAAAAACCAGCATAAGAATTTGAATTTGACTTTGAATCAGCTAAATTTCCCACACAACTGTAAAAGCAAAGAGACCACAAGCAATGTAAGAACAACGAAGCGTCCAATTGTCTTTTTGCAACTGTTGTTCTGTTTTGATGCAAACCTGCGCGCTTCGTGCACCTAAGGCCCTGGCACAGGTAAACACGTAAATCGTAAATAATTAAATAATTAATAATTATTATATATATATATATATATAAATAATTATACAAATGTAGCTAGAATTTAGGCAAAGTCTAGCGGAATGTTCGTTAAGTAATTGCATATAAGAAATTTGTATGTCTGTAATTTGTATAAATTATGTACCTCATCGTGTTGAAAACTTTAAGCGTTAAACAATAGAAGCAATACAATTATAAATTACAATTTACATACTAATTATTAATACTAAATGTACAAACAAAAACAAAAAGCATATGTTAGTATAATGTATATATATATATACGCATATATGTATATGTATATTATATAAATATATGTATTAGTTTATATATGAATTAGTTTAAGTTGTAGGCGGGCTTGGCAAAATAACAATATTTGTTACAATTCTTTTTAGAATATAGCGGTAAAAACGTAAAAATTGAAAACAGACAGAAAAACAAAGCAAATTAAATACATAAAAATAATTATGAAATAGTAAAGTACTCAAGTAATAAATTTTATTACACTTACATTTAAATGTTGTTAATTTGTTTTTTAAAAATTTGTTGCTAAAGTTTATGTTAATTTTATATGCATCTTACACGCACATGTCCAATAAATAATATTTACAAAATATTCATTTATGTTCGTGTGAAATTTTTACAAAATAAAATATTTATGACTACAAAAACTAAGCATATATATATATAAAAAAAGCGAATATTGTTAAAGCTATTTATTTAAGCAAACATTAATTATTGAAAACATAAACAAAAACAAAACCTAATTTAATAAATAATTTAACTTAATCAATATTTAATGTTATTTTAGTTTTGTGCAATTTATTTATTCAAGTTGATCAAAGTGCAAAAAAACAAAAATATATAAAAATCAAATCACTTTGCACTTCAAAACCCACAATTCGATTGTAAATATTTATTTTTCGAATTTTAATGTTTATTTCTCTAGAAATACACAATTTTGTCATTTTAAATGTACAAAAAAAAAATAATAATATTTAAAAACGGAAACTTGCCTACTTTACTTTACTTTACTTTAACCCCACCTCCGCAAATTAAGTATACGATATGATGGCCAGAGGTAGGAGGAACCTGCCACCTGAAAGCGGCACAGCAAAATAGAGTAGGTGCGATGTTAAAATATGCGGTAGGCTGAACAGAAAAAGAAACAGAAAAAGAAAAAGAAAAAAAGACGGCGACAAAAACGCGACAACAAACCAAACCAAGTCAATCCCAGCGGAGCCAGCGAGTCAGAATCATTATATTGACCACAAATGCCGCCGCGAAGAAAGCAATGCGCAGAAGAAAGAGCTGAAGGCGAACCCAGCAAAGCCCACACAGATACATTTACCCATACATAAGCAAAATGCCATGCATACTGTGCCACTGACCCAGTTTCCAGACTCGTTTTTTTTTCTTCTTCTTCTCTCTCTTCTTTTCTTTCGAACGCTGAAGAACCACGAAAGCACGAAGCAAGCAAAGACAGCATAGACTGTGGTTGCTGCTGTGGCAGCCACAACGGATTTGAAATGTTAACTGGCCCGGCGGCAGCCAGCGGCGAGCAGAGCGCGGCAATGAGATACAAAGATACTTTGCCCGGTCGCATGCTCTTTCACCGCACTGAAGCTGTTGCTGATGCTGATGCTGAAGCGGAGTCTGAGCTGCGAGCCCCAGACAGCAATACGAGAGTCTGGAGTATGTTGTGTATAGTTAGCATCGCATTGGATCGGATCGCATCCGCATTTCTATGTTGCTTTTGTATCTGCTTGCTTGGCTTCGCTGGAGTTGTCTTCTGTGGTCGTTGCATGTATCTGTAACTCGTTTCTGTATCTTGCGCCTCGTATCTGTGGCACTTAAATTTATGCAACATCATGGCGATGTCTCCGCTCCTTACCCCCCCCCCCCCCCCCCCCCCCCCCCCCCCCCTCTCCCCCCCCCCGCTCCCCTCCACCAAACCCCCCACCCCCCACCTCTCCTCCTCCCCCCCTCAAGCACAAATATTAACAACTGGCGAACATTTTGCTTTATCCCCCAAACCATAAACAACAAATTAACAATTGCAGCTCTCTTTAGCTTGTCTTCCATTTTTTTTTTTTTTGGCATTTTTAATTGAGTTTTATGCCAATTAAATGTAATTCTCTTTGTGCTTCATAGGCTGACCCACTTTCTGGCCAAGATTCTGACGGCCAAGCTGACAGTCATTTGGCACAGTTATGACTGCTAATGGGCGTGGGTGCCGCACTTCAGCTAATCACCCACAAGATACATTCATAAAGATACAGATACGCATGTAGATGGGGGCACTTTGACCCAAATGAGGCACAACGCGTACTGTTTATGGCTAGAAGAACTTTAAAACATGGCTAACTGGGTTCCTTAACTATAAATAAAACTTTTGGTAAAAATATTTTTTAACCATCCCATCCAAAAAAAAAATTGCCTTTTAATCTATTACACATACGTCACCCTCGAAATTGATTTCTTTTTATACCCTGTATTAATTAAAATTCTTATCTTGAGCTGCATCTGCGGCTATCAATAGCAACTTTCTTGCTCTTGTTTTGGGTGTGGTCCTAAGATGAATTCAAACCCACAAATTTAAACACCTCAAATGCTTTCTATAGTTTAAATATTTCACTTTTTTCTTAGTGGAATGCAGCAGTTAACAAATAAACAAATATTCCCTTTATGTTTTAAAACATAATTATAGTTTTCAGCATAATTTATCTCATGTTATTTATTTCAATTTAATAAAAATAAACATTGGCGTCTTTTAACTCCCACTGAAAAGTTTGGTTGTAGATACTTTAATTTGTTGCACAGTGCTTAAAATTTCGCTATAATTATTTACTACCCTTTAAAACGAACGCTTCGACAAAAAGAAACCAAAGTTGAGCAAGTTGCCAACTAGCTGAAATTTCGGCAAAGGGCGTTGCACCAAAAAAAAACCACAAAAGGAAAGCCTAAGAGTGATAGACTTAAAAATACCCTGTAAAAGCTTAAGCACTTCTTTCAAAGTGAGGTCTGCTTAGGCTTCTTTTAATGTATTTTTTTGAATAGCTTTTTGGCTGGAGAAGAAACAAAGTAAAGCCTGAAGACAACAAATATTTCTTAAGTTGCGTTTTTAAATATACGTATACTTAATAAATTTATATGAAAATTGGAGCTTATCTATCCTATATTTATAAGCTATGTTAAAGTTGCGCAGTTATAAAATTAATGCTGAAATATCATTAAACTTAAATATTTATGAGATTGAATATTTTTTTTTTAAGCTGTGAATTGGAACAAACAACAATGAGACTCGTTGTGGAATATACCTCTTTAGTTGTATTTTATGGGGTCGCCACAACTACATTATGCCCCTTTTGTCGAGTACAGGGTAAAGCAGGCAACGCCTCTGCTGTCTAGTTGACAAAAACAAAAACTCGGCGACCAATAGACATTACAATAAAGTTGGCAAAATGGCAACAAAAAAAAACAAAAACAACAACAACGAAGTCGCTGCCGCAGTCAACATTGTCGCATATTGTCCAGCAGTTGTTGTTGTTGTTGTTGTTGCTGCTGTTGCTGCTGCTGTGGCGCAGTTAAAGACACAATGACCTTGGGTGAAAGTTGCTCTCCATTTCTATTTTGTGCTTGGCTGTTGTTGCCGCTATTTGCTGCCATGCCATTTTAACACACACACACACACTCACACACACACTCACACACACACTCGAGTATTTATTGTTATTTTTGTTTTTAACGATTGTTGTTTGTGTCTCCATCTGTGCGTTTGTTTCTCCTGCCACACTCCGCTCGATTTGTTTGTTTGCTTTGTGGGCTTTTCATTTGATTTGTCGCTGCTGCTGTTTTGATTACTTTTGCTCTTGATTGAGGGGTCTTCGATGGCAAAAAAACAGAACGGAAGTGCCTCGCGTGCAGGAAGTGCCTGCACTGGGCCAGTGGGTGGCGGTGGGTGGCGCTGTGTGGCAGCTAAAAAGCGGCCAACAACAATTAGCAATGCTTTGCAACATTTTGCAGCTTAGTCATTCAATCAAATATTTATAATTTATGCGCTCGCTTTTTCGGTTAATTGTCGGCCCAGAAAAGCCAGCTACAAAAAATTATAGAAATATAGAAAAAAACTTCAAGTTTCGATGTTGCAATGTGGCGTCTTCACGCCTCGCCGGCCAAGCTGACCAAGATTCTAGGCAGAATAAATCATGGCTATAATTACATTATATTAAATTAATATTTAACTACTGTGCCAGTTTTGTTTTTTTTTTCCAACTTCAACTCCAACTTCGACTTGGGCTCCAACATTAATTGACTGCAAAAGCAAACAGTGCACAACGATAATCTTATGAAATCCGTAATTAGACTTGATTTTTAACTATAGCGCAAGTATATACATATTATGTATATATATGTATGTATATATTTAGCGAATTTGGTTGATTTTTGTTAAGACATTGATTGTTGAATATATCAATTAAGGTTTTCTATACTTGATTATCTAAGAGAGCTGATTTATTTAATTTGTTTATATATAATTTTAAAAAAAAATTTAATAAAAGGTTTAGCTGAAGAGCTGTCAGCAAGTACCCTAGATTTAATATGATAATTAAATAAATATATAAAATATACTTATATACTATAACAATAATCTCAATTTGCCAATTTTATTAAATATTGCATCAGTTTCAATTGTAAATTTCTCTTTTGAAAAGGACTTCAGTTTCATTCTAATAGTTATTTATTCAATATGCTCTTAAACAAATCTGTTTAAAAAAGAACTCTAAATTGGGCTAATTTCAAAGTCAACTTTCGCGTTTAACATGAATTTATGTTTATTTTGACCTCATTCCATAAAATTAAAAATCAATACACATGAATTTAAAATGAAACTGAAAAAAAGTAAAAAAGTTATTCGTATATATTATTGTTTATTTTAGCTTTTAATAGAAATGACATTATATGGAAGAATTCAAATGGAATATAAGCAAAATTATGTAGACTAAAAAATCAAAATATAAATCAAGTATAAAATTATACAAAATAAAACTGCGTGTATATCTTTTTAAGGTAAATAAATTCTTACTTTTTTAAATTTATTTCCATGTTTCTTGTTACTAAACTTATACAAATAACATATTTAAAGTTAAACAATTTTTTTCTGTGAATTATTTTAAAAGTTTCCTTCCTATTATAAGTATATGTTTAGTAAATATTTTAAATAAATTATAACTAAAACATAAAACAGCATTGTTTGTTTATGATTCCAAAAAATGTGTTTATTAACTTTTATATTGCTTTTATATTGAAGCGGCAAAAAATAAAATTTGCATTGGGCACAACTTTTGGCTTTAAGCGCCTTATTTTAATGTGTTTCTTTTTTTTTAATTTTATTTTCGCTGTCAGTTCGTGGTGCATTTTAATGGCACACACGTTGGCCTAAAAGCGCCTAAGAACGGTTATAGCCGAAAAATGCGACGCGACTGCAATTAATTTAGCTATAATGCAGACGACAACCGACAACAACAATAACGGCAACTCTGGCGGGGGATCTATTCAGCAGTAAAGCAGGGGAAAGGGGGAGGGGGAGGGGGGGGGGGGCAGCTGTGAATGGCGGCGCTGTTGGTCAGCGACAAGTGACCTCAATTTTAGTGGAACCTCTCGGCAAGTTGCGTGGCACGGCCCGTTGTACGTGCTGTGGTTGTTTTTGTTGCTTGTTGTTCTACTTTGAAATTTCACTTTTCAAATGTGACTATGTGTGTGTACGTGTGTGCGTGTGCATAGAAGAAATAAAAATAATTAATAAACTAAATAAAAGCAGGCGAGCATTTTTGTGCGTGCGCCGATCAAAATTTGTGCCACGCGGCGCACTCGAATGCAAGTTTGTTGCTTCAGTCTTTTGTGCAGTGCGCCGTCAGAAACGAAATATGTCGAAAAAATATTAAGGCACAGGGCAAGCGCTGAGCAATAACAACAACAAATCACAGCCAACAGCAATAACAACAACATTGACAATTTAACCTCAAACTTCAGAGTGTCACTGTCATGGCCCTTTTTACAGCGACGTCGACTGCAGCCGCAGCAGCAGCCGCAGCCGCAGCGGCAACAGCCGTCGCCATAACCTGTTGGCAGGCAATTCGCTTTATGAGTTTTTTTGCGGCGCACAGTGCGGCAAATGCGCAGAAATTGCGGCGAAAAGCCAGGCGAAGCTTTCACCGCGACTGCGGCCCACTGTGCAGGCGTCGCTGCTGCTGCGACGTCGACATCGCACGTATTGCCACGAAAAGTGGGTCAACATGAAACGAGCCAGAAATGTACAAAGAAAAAAAAACAACACCAACAACAACAACAACAGCAGCAGCAGCAGCCACAGCAACAACAACTAAAAAGCAAATCACGCTGACGAGCTCGACTCAAGACTGGCTCCGCTTGTTGTTGTTGCTGTTGCTGTTGTTGCTGGTGAAGAAAGCACTTGGGCGACAGAGATGGCAACAGTTGCTGCGCATTTTGTGTTTTCTGCTAAACAACAGTTGTGCATTTATTTTTGGGGCTTGGCGTATTGGAATTTATGTATTTCAACGCTAGCGAAGTACTTAAAAATATGTTCAATACACATTTTTTACTTTCTTATGCCAAAACACATCACACTAACTAGGTATAAATAAAAATCACCAACAGTTTAAAATGTGTGCGCCACTGTTTTAAAGCGCCATCTATAGCTCGTAAAGTCGCCGCTAATGCCAGTGTTGATAAGGTTCGACGCAGCACATTGCACAGGGCTACTTTGACTCATGTGCGCATATCGACCATCCTCCACACACTGTCGCCGATAGCCTTTCTGCTCGGAAACTCTTTTTTGTTTATACTTGAAAAGCAGCAGTTGCTTTGTAAAATTATACTATGTTGAATGGACAAATTACACACAGTTATGTGGGCAACACGTGCAGCGTGGTGATACCACATCCACATGCCAAGGAAAAAGCCAAGTCCACGCCATCGCCAGAGCCAGCTGAGGCGTGTTTGGACCGAGGGGCAGCTGCGGTGACGGAGACGGATGCGACAACGACTGCTGCGACGACGACGACGACGACGGTGACGGTGACGGCGGCGTGTGCTGCGGGACATGTGAACTTAGAACGCATAAGGAACGTGGATATATACATTGGCGACAACGACTTGTACTTTTACGCCAACGTCAAGCTTTACAAGTGAGTCACGCTACGCACATGCACTTTACCCGTTGGGGCTTATCGCAAATTTCATACGCAGATTCCACAGCCGTCGCACTTTCGACTTGAGGGGTCTGAAGACGCTGTACGTCAAGTACGACACGACCGAGAACTGCTACCAGCTGTGTTTGCGCTGCCTGCCGCCCGTTGCCATCGCGGGCAGCGGCAATTCAGCTGGCAGCGCCGTTACGCCCAAACCAAAGACAGCGCGCAAGGAATACATAGCCGCGTTTCTCAACCTGCCCACGCTGGCGGACACCCTGCAGGACAAGGAGCCGCTGGTGCACGAGTGGAAGCTAAAGCGCATCACCGATCAGTGCCAACTACAGCTCGATGCCAACGAGCGCACCTACAAATTAATTGGCCATTTCAGCTATGGCTTCGCCAGTCGCTACACTGGTCCGCTCCTAACCAGCGAGGTGAGTGCTCATCCTAAAATCATACTGCTTCATCTTTCTAATCGCCTTGCGTTTGCAGATGGACAAGTCGACGTGCCGTGTTCCAGACCCGGAACGCCTCAGTCCCTTGCAGAGGCGTCTGGAGCGCATCTCCGATGAGATGAAGCGCTTCTCGCGCGAACAGTACAAAATGAACTTTGTAGAGCTACAGGTGCCCGCCGGACACCAGAATCCGCTCCGCTACAAGCCCAAAATCTACGAGACCTCCATGACACAGGAACAGGCGCACTTGCTGCACAATCTGTGCAGCCGCCCGCCCGCACAGCCCGAAGAGCCGCCCGCGGCGACTGACGCCCTAACCTCACCCACGCCCGATCGACGAGTCCAGAACGAAATCGACTGCGGCCTTATCAGCATTGTGCTGGCCATATGCTACGATGTGCGCACCACCAACAACGAACCCACCTGCGAGTCGGGCTGGACGCGCAGCATACTGTGTCCGTTGTTCTGCTACTTCGAGCAGTTCGACAACTATCGGGACGTGCTGGTGGCCTTTCTGCGGCGCGCGATCACCTATCCGTTGTACCGCAACTTCGAGCTGGGTCGCCAGTGCGTGCGCGATGCCATCGACGTGCTGAAGGGCGGCCGCAACTGGCTGATCAATCAGCTGCTGCTGACGCATCAGCAGTTTGCCAGCGGCGAGCCGTGCCGCGACAGCTTTAACAACCACTATCTGGAGGACTATATTCGTTATATAAGCAGCGCGACGGCGTGCAGCGACGAGCATTTGCGTTTGCTGGCGCGCAACGTGAAGAACGTGCTGATGGATGTGACCAAGCGGCAGCTGGATCTGGGCATCATCGAAATAGAGACTGAGCTAATCCAGGAGCTGATGCAGGAGATGCGCATTGATGCGGGCAGCGGCAGCGAGTCGCCGTCGCAGCAGCAAAGCAACCACGGCGACGACGATATGGACTTGGACAACGACACGTCCGGCCAAGAGGACGAGACGACGACCGACGACGACAGCGTCATCACCGATTCGTTCGACAGCATGGATCTGCGACTAATCGAGAACGATGTCTATGCTGTCGACGAAGAGGACGAGGGCGATGTCGACGACGGCGAGGAGGAGCAGTCCGAGGTGGACGACGAGGCGGACGACAGCAACTCCTCGACGACCACCACCAGCGATGCCGAGGGCAACAGCGTCATCGAACAGTGCACCAGCAACAGCGAAGCCGCTGCCAGCATCAGCGCCAGCGCCAGTGCCAGTGCAAGCGCCAGCGCCAGCACGAGCACCAAGTAGACCAGCAAGTGGCCAACGTTCCCTGTTGTCTGTTGTCTGTGTCTGTCTGTCCTGCCATGCCAATCAACCAAGCAACTTAATGTCAAAGAACGGAGGCTAAACAGTGATTACTTTGTTAAAGTAAAATACAGAAACGAAAACATAACAAAACAAAACAAAAACAAAAAAGCAAACTGTAAATTTTTAACACAAACTAAAAAAAAACCTATTTAAACATTAATGTGTACAAGAATTTTAAAACAAAACACAAACAATTGTTCATGCCAAATGCGAACGAATATTTGCATATATATACATACATAGATATATATTTATATATACTTATATATATATATATATGTATATATATTTATTTTTTTCTTCTTCCTTTTGCTCTTCTATCATATTTTCCTTGAACCTTAAACTAAATCAAGAACATAAGCATTTAGTATGGCATTAGAGTACGAAAATTTGAATTTTGAATTCTTTATCCCGAAATCTAGTTGTGCATTTTGTATATACAATCATATACATAAATTTTAAGTATATATGTTGTTGGTGCTGCAAGCAAATTGAAATAAACATGTAACGGCAAACTTTAAAGAGCCAGGTTCTAAAGGTCTAAAAAGTTACCAGTTAAAGTTGTATAAACGTCATAGGAGTCAAGGCCAAACAAATAATAATGTATATTTATACATATAATTATATATTTTTCTTAATAATTTATCATGCATTCTCAACATAAGCTGGCCAAAATTTCAATTTTTTGGTTTAAATCAAAAACAAAATGTGATTTTTGAAACTTAATGAATACGAAAGCTCTGCAAATATATTGCAAGTTTTTATTGCTCTAACAACAAAACAATAAAGAATCAAAAATTATACAATCCGTAAAGAGTCGAGAGTTTGCCTAATTAAATTGACGTCGGAAAACTAATATGATAATGGGACTGCCAATAAATAGGGTATACCATATATTTTTATTACGAGACGATATCTTAGTATATGTGTATAGTAAAAAAGTCTGTGAAGGTGGAATATAAACATGTAAAAATAGTTGGAAGACAGCATGGAGAAAAGTAAGACAAGAGTACTCTAGGCGGGAGTATTAAAATATATGAGTGAGATATCATCCAAATATATGGATATATAAAAGATAATGGTGTGGTATCCAAGTATTAAGGCAGAAACTTTTAAACGTAAGCTTATGATATATTTTTATTGTTCTTGGAAGCGAGCAGTGCCTTCTGATCTTTACCAAGCAAGAGTGGATATGCAAAAGAAAGTTACAGGGTAGCTTGGAAGGGATTTAGAAAACTACAGGAGTCTGTCAAATTCAGAAAAAATTTTATTGTTATCCAAAGTTGGGTATTATTCAAATCACGAAATTCTCGAATTTGAGTTACGGGTTTTTTTGGTTTTCTTAAATTCCTACTCATTTTTCATGGATTAATGACTTAAAATGTAGTTTTTGAAACATTTACTTTACGATTCAATACAAGGAAAAAACTGCTAACAGCAAATGAGGAACGTCTGAAATACTGAAAAGCTTAGCTTAATTATTTCTAGAAACAGCTAAAGACATTTTTTTATTTTATATTTATATTTATTTTATTTTATTATTATTTTATATTTTTATTTTTTTATTTCAAGCAACCCAAGAACAGTTCACTACCAAAAAATGAAGTTACAATATAAGATTATTTAGTTTTTGTAATTTCATTAATAACCATTTTATTATAGCCAATATATTTTTTTTTTTTTTTTTTTTTTTTTTAGTTAGCAAATGCATTTATCGCCTCTTTAAAGTTGTATGAAAACCAAGTTGTTAATTTTAATATTTTTATTTATTCATAAGGTTTGCATATCTCTGTACGTTTTACGAGCTAATTTAAATATTTATGGACTGTTACTTGAAGAACGGTTGGTGTTCGTTCTTAAATTACGGTAATATGTAAAGTGTAAAGCTAAAATTTACAAGTTAAACAAACTATGCGTTCAGAAATCGCTCGAAGAATTGCCAGGCGAGGCCAATTTGCATTTTCCCTTTTCAGTTGGAGTTTTTCATAATTCTCTTCTATTTTCCCTATATACACACAAGTTACAATTGTTTAACAAAAAAATAGATGTTTTTTAGTTCATTTTAAAGATTCCTTAAGCACTACATACAACATGGCGGCCTTTTATTTTTTTTCTTTTTCGAGTGTGGACAATTTGTGTTCGCTTCAAATCCTGCGCCGGGGGAAATTTTCTTTTCGTCATTTTCTGTTTTTTTTTTAACTGACACTGAGTTTGAGTTGGAGTTTTAAAAGTATTTACAAGAACATTGTTCTAATCTAGTTTTGGGGTAGAGTTGAGTGTGGCCCGTTACAGATCTGCAAGGAGTGGCGAATGTCATTAAGGAAATGTTAAGGAATGTCCTGGGCGCACTTACTCATTGTCTCCTGCTGTATTTCCACCTTGTACGAGGGATTGTCGTAGGCCGCATCGCTCTTCCGCGGCGGTGTAATCGATGCCGTCTGATGCACTCGCCTCCGGGTTATGATCAGCAGCAGCGCCAGCGTCGACATTATCGCCAGGGCGGCAATCACAGACACCACCACAAGGGGTCCATAGTAATCGCCCACGGGCTGATCGGTGACGCCGGCGGTCAGAAGTTTGCCTGGTAGGAAAATAAAACAGACATTGATCAGATCAAGAGAAGTATAAAGATTTGGTTTCTTTTATATTCTTTTCAAACACTTGGTTACCAATATTCTTAAAGCTCGTATAGATCCTTTCAAGAAAGTGCAAGACTTGAAATGGTAAACGCTTAACGTGGACAGAAATTATGTGGTTTTTGGAACTCTCTTCGACTTACCCGTCTTGCCCGGCGTCGCTGGGCCGCCCGGCTTGGTAATAAAGTTGACCACATTGCTCTTCTTGGTGTTGCCGTTGGTCAGGTACATTTCCAGCCAGAGGCGGTATTTGGTGCCCGGCTTGAGGTCCATGATCAGGGTGCCCGTTGTGCTGTCCCGCTTGGCCACCTTGAAGACGCTGGAGTCCTCCTTGCCGGCGTCGCTCTGATAGATGGCGCGATAGATGTGCACGAACTTGTCCTCGGGATAGGGCACTCCATTCCAGGAGATCTCCACGCTCTGCGCCTTCACCTTGGTCACGTTGACCATCACATCGAAGCCATAGACATCCACCTTGGGCGCCGTGCGCACCTTAATCATGTGCCCGGCGCGCAGCTCGGCGCCATGGCCCGCAAATGGAATATAGTAGAGACCGATCTCGTAGCCCGTGTCGGGCTGAAGGTTCTGGATGGTGTAGCTGGTCAGTGCGCGGTGTATGAGCGGGGAGGAGGAGTAGATCATGCCGGTGAGCTCCTTGTAGCGCAGCTGGACGCCATCCACATACTCCATCTGGTCGTCGGCCAGCTTCTTCCAGGTGAGCTGCAGCCACGTGGCATTCGTTTCGCTCACGTTCAGCTCGGGATCCTCGACGGACTTGAACACATCCTGGAAGTCCGGCCTGTAGTCGGACACCTGCGGCGGCGGCGTAATCGTTCGCTCCGCCGGCATCTTCACCGTGAACACGCTGCTCGTCGGCTGCGAGTTCAGATCCCGCAGGATCAGCGTTATCTTTACTTTGTACTGCGAATTGGGCTCCAAACCGGGCAAATCGAACTCCATCTGCGAGGTGGCTATCAGATCCTCGGGCGGCGCAAATATCTGCTGCTCCCAGCTGGCGGTATCATTGCTCGGCCCGTTCGTATATCGCAGCTCGACGCGTCCATGAAGATTCACATAAACCTGCGGCACGGTGAACACAATGCGAATCGTTCGCGGATCGATTGCCTCCAAGGTGTGCACCTCGATATCCGGCTGGAGATTGCTGAAGCCTGAAAGAGGAGTCGCAACATTTAATATGGAAACCTGATTGGGAATAGACGCAAACTTGGCTTAAATTAAGATTAGTTTGGGATTAAGCATTTTATAAGAAGCGCAAATTTGAATGTGAATGTGAATGTGAATGTATGTGTGCGTGTGTATGTGTGTGAGTGTGGAATTGGGAGTAGTCACAGTTAGTACGGTAAAAACCCTGTCGCTGTGTATTTCAGTATTTGCAGTGTCCAAACGACATGAGGAGCAAGAGAGACAGACAGATACTACAGATAAGGATGTGACTAGAATAGTTGGGATCTCAACCTGCTTGCTGGGCGGGCCGCTTGACGGGACCCGGAGCCGGACTCTGGCTCTGACTCTGATGCAGGCTGTGCTCGCTGGCCTGCGTGGACAATCCCGAGCTGGTGCTGGCGCTGGGCGTAATCGTTGGCAGCTGCTGCAGCGCCTCGTGTTGCTGCTGCTGCTGTTGCTGGGGATGATGCAGTGCTGGCGGCACACCCAGGCCAGGTATCAGCGGATAGCTCTCGTAGGCCACGGGCTGTCCATCGACTATGGCAATGCCATGCGGCGGCGGCGGCGGTGGAACTCCACTGTGCACAATGGGCACATAATGCGGTGGCAGCGGTCGCTGCTGCTGCTGCTGTTGCTGCTGCTGCTGTTGCTGCTGCTGTTGCTGTTGTTGGGTTGGGGCGCCTGGTCCCCCCGGCACGCTCTGTTGCAGGTGCTGCAGAATCTGCTCGATCCGCACATGCGAGGGCAGATTGTGATTGTCCTTCTGGGCGGGATGTCCGGGATGTCCGGGCTGCTCGGCGCCCAAAATGTTGAACAGATCCGATTGACTAGTTGGCGCCGGCGGCGGCTTGCCCTGCGGTATTCCATTCGGATTGATGTCGTAGGGCTCGTAGGGATTGTAGGCGTCGTAGGCGGGCTTCGCGGGATTATAAAAGCCGTAGGGTCCGAGCTGCTGCTGCTGCTGATAGTCGTTGTAGTGGCCGCCCAGCTGCAGCGGCACAAAGCCGCCACCTGGCGCCAGTGGAGCACCATTGTTCACCTCGTCCTCCTGCTGATCCTCGTGCACATCGTACTTGATGTCATTCTGCTGCTGCTGCTGCTGTTGTTGCTGCGCCTTCTTGTGCAGCTTGTCGTGCTTGTCGAAGATGCCCGCGCCCGACTTGGGCGGCTTGCCGTCCAGCGTGGGATAGAAAGCGCCCAGCTGGGATTTCTTATCGTAGTCCACATCCGATGGCAGCTTCTCATGGGTCACTTTATTGTCAGCGGATGAAGTTGGAATTAAAGTTGGAGTTGGAGTTAAAGTTGCTGTCGTCGTAGTTGTTGCTGTTGCTGTTGTTGCTGTTGTTGTTGTTGTTTCTGATATTGGTTGCATGTTGAATGGTATTTTGATTATTTACAAATGCATAGCGTTAATTATTGAATTGGTTTCGTGTGAGCGTAAAACAATAAATACATAATAACATAGCGCAAAATCAGGGTCATTAAATATATAAAAAAAACAGTATTAAAAATAAAAACAAAGAAAGAGAGAAGGAGAGAGAGAGAGAGAGAACGCAAGATAAATAGCAAAAAGCGCAGAGAAAAAAAATATACAGTTGTGAAGTAATGGAAAAGCCGAAAATGCTTCTGAAACATGCGAGGAAAATGTGCGATTTTAAATGAATATGCTTTCGAATGTTTGATAACGAGCTTTTAAATAATTTAACAATTGCTGCCAATTAACATAATTCACTTCGTTTACACCACAACTTCAACAAAAAAACATGTTCGAAAAACTAATTAATGTTAACTAAAGAAAACAAAACTAAATACTTATATATAGTTTTGATTATTTTTATGAATAGGCACGGATATCTCTATTTATTTTATATATTCATATTTTGTTCCGACTTAAATATGAATAATAATTATTAATGAAAATTCAGCTGAATATATTTTCGTGCTGATTTCAAAATAAACAAACTAAATAAAAATATTTGATTTTAAAAAGTAGTAAAAAAAAACCAAGGTTCAAACTGTTTGAAAAAATGGATGGTTAAAAAGATAACTTTTAAGTTAAAATTAAAAAAATAAAAATTAAAAAAATTATATATTTAATTTTATAATTAATTGATGTACTTTAGTAAGAACTAGATCTTTAAGTGCCAAGGTTCGAACTGAGTTCATGGCTGCAAACAATGTTGAAAAATCACTTTTAAGTTAAAACCTGGATTCAAATCATGTTTCTTGACATAAATTTGCTGAATTAAAATTAAAATAATTTTAAAAAAATATATAGTTAATTTAATAAGTATTTTTTGAACTTTTGTAAGTTTATTAAGCGCCAAGGTTCGAACTCAGTTCATGGCTGCAAACAATGTTGAAAAATTCCTTTTAAGTTAAAACCTGGTTTCAAATCATGTTCGAAAGTTTACTTGACATAAATTTGCTGAATTAAATAAAAATAATTTTAAAAAAATATATATTTAATTTAATAAGTATTTTTTTAACTTTTGTAAGTTTTTTAAGCGCCAAGGTTCGAACTGAGTTCTTGGCTGCAAACAATGTTTACAAAGCGAACTTTAAGTTAAGATCTGAAATCGAAAAATCTGCTCTGACTTTTAAGATTTAATCTTTCAACTACTATAAAAATAATTGCATATTATTTTTTTAAATAACCAAAATTGTAGTGTAAACGAATTTGAACCAAAGATTTGTGATTTGAACTTTAATGCATGCATTTAATTGAATGAAGATCTCTCATGCAAGCCATATTTACCATTTGGCGCTGAGAAGGGTTTGTGCTGATCTTGCTGTGTCTCCTGTTCCAGCTCCTGCTCCTCCTCCTCCTGGTCGGACTGACCGGCGCCGGGGTGCTTGGGTGCCAACGGGGCACAGCTCCAGTGTTTGCAGCACTCGTCGTCGGGCAGGGGCAGCAGGCGGGCCTGTGCCGGATGACAGGGCAGATCGGCGGGCGGCAAGGCCAGCACGGGCGGACACGCCGGACGGCACTCGACCTTGCCGTTCTCGCAGTAACAATGCTTCTCGCAACCTTTTATTAAGGGGCGCGGATAAGGGGAGATGAAAAGTGGAAGGCGGAAAGTTTGTGAGTGACTGCGATGCGGAATGAGTCGAGTAGACTTACCCGTCAGGTTGGCCGGTATGGGCGACCAGTTGTCGAACTCGAGGCCCTGGTAGCTGCAGGTGCCGTTGTCCATGCAGCGCATGCTCTCCGGACAGCAGTGCGGGGCGACGGGCTTGAAGTTGGCCGGCACTGGCTCCCAGCGTATGCAGTGCGGATTGAGCACGTCCAGGCCGAAGGTGGAGGGGCACTCGACCTTGGCACAGTGCACGCCCTGCTCGTTGCAGATGCACAGCTGCTCGCAGCCGTCGCGGAACTGCTGGCCCAGCTCATACTGGGCGCCCTTAAAGCTGCAGCTGGGCGTGGCGCCGCCAGCGTCGCGTGCCTGCTCCTCCAGCCCAAAGCTGCGCTCCTGCTGCTCGTGCTCGTCCCCGCCAATGCTGTTGGGTCCGCCGTGGCCCAGCGGCGGCGGCTGCTGCTGCTCGTGATCGTCCAGCGTCACGTCGCACAGCTCCAGCTGGCAGCACACATCCTTCGGGTCCTTCACATACACGCACTTGTCGGCACGCGTGTGATTCCGCTCCGGGCAGCGTGGCCGGCAGTTCATCACGCCGCCCTCGTCGCAGTGACAGATCTGCTCGCAGGCAATCTCCAGACGCTCCCGGAACTTGTAGACGCCGCCTTCGTACTGACAATCGTTGCGTGGCTTGGGCGTGGCATCTGCCCATAGTACGTATTTATGTGTATATGTGTGTGTGTGAGTGTATGTGTGTATGTGTGTGTGGAGTGGGAGGAGGGGAAGCACATGACGTTTATGAAAAGCACAGAAAACATGAATCTAAAGGCCAAAAAGCACAAAAGCCAAAAGCTGCTTTCTCCGCCAACTCTCCGATTTGGACTCACCTTCGTTTGTCTCGCCGGAAGCATTGGCTGACATCGCCGACAGATCGACGACGGCGACACTGGGCTCCAGCAACGGTTCGTCGCACTCCATCATCCTGCAGCATTCGTCCTCCTCCACCAAGCGCTCGTGACAATGCGGATTGGCCATTGTGCGTTGGCTGCCCCGCGGATAGGTGGCGCCCTTGCAGCGCGGCTCGCAGATCCACTCGCCGCGGTTGCACGTGCAACGCTCATCGCAGTCCCGTTCCATGCTCTCGCCGTGCTGAAAAGGGAAATCAACAAACGAAATCAGTCAAAATCTTTGGGAAAGTTTTTCTTTTTTTATGCATGTTTTAAACTGTAAGTTGTTGTGGTAAAATTTGTTTTTGTGTTTGATTAGCCAGTGGGAAGAGTATTATGCTCAAAGAAACAAGCTTAAGTCGGGTCGGGTTTAACTGATAAGAGCAATACCCTGTATGAGTATAACAATATTTACTATTTTAATAAATAGTTGACAAATCGAGTAGAATCGCAGGTGAACAATAATTATACATATATATATTTTTTTTTATATATTTCAAGCTGATAGCCTAAAGCACTTGAAAAGCATCTGCCATAAGAAAGAATTGAGATAGCTAAATTGGCACTGATATAAGAAACTTCAATCTAAGTTGTTACACTTATTTATAATTATTTATAATACGACAATATTTAAAAAAAATACAAGGAAAAATTCAATTATAAAAAATTATATAAAAAATATAAAAATTAAATTATAAAAAAAAATTATAAATAATATTAAATAAATCGTGGAGTGATGGATACATTTTAGACCGTCCAGTATGCAATGAAAGTAATCTGTGATCTTGCAAAGAAGAGAGTTCCAAGAATAATACGTAAAATAAGTAAGAACGTTCCTATGGGGTATGTACGACTATAAAATACTCGTTCTCTATGAAATTTTAACTACAAGATACAAGAAAAAACAAACTTCAAACTGTCTTATTTTATTTATGTAACTTAATCTTTGGACAAGATCATCAACAGCCAGACCAATATTCTTATATTACTTAATTAATGAGCCCAAAAAACTTTAATTAAATGTTGATGTCACAAATTTTAATAACAGTTTGTGAATGATCAGCAATCATATTTATCTTCTATTCAGCCAGCTTTGTTTTTCTAATAATAAAAAACATTTATTTTCAAACATTCTTAGATTAAGTATAAATCATTTTAGATACCCGAGTTATTTTTTACTTAAACATTTTTATTTAAAGTATACAATTATTTACATATAACAACGATTTAACTAACTAATTTGTTGAACATCAATTTGTATTTAACAAAATGAAGAAATTATAAAATCCATTTTCCTATACATATATTTTGATTCTCTGCGCGTCAAACGGGTTTCAGTTATTCGCTGGCATTCGAGTTATTCGAGTTATTTTGCAGCAGCTTTCGCTGCTTAAAAAATCTCACCCATGATAAATAGCTAGTTATTTTGTTATTTTTAGTGGCTGCTTTAGAATTGTGACCCAATTGACAAGTAACGACAATAGATTCAGTGTGCCAGTTTAACAAATTTGATGTGAAAGGCTTCTGCAGCTATTTACTTGTAAATTGCGTCAATTCGCGCAGCAAACTGAGCGGGAAGCTTCAATCATCATCAATTCAATGTTCATTTGTCGACAATTTTAACTGAGCACTAAAGAAAATTCGTAAGCATTTCCTGCTTTAGATTTCGAATAAACAGATTTGGCCAAGTGCCGGCTAAACTGGCTGTGGTGACGCCCACACGCATGTCTAGACACACATATTGAAATCAAGTTCGTTGCCTGAGTCTTTTGTTTAGCGGCAAATGTTTTTCAATCTTTTGTTCTTTTCATAAATTTTAATTAAAAGTTACGTAGGCTTTATGATCTAAGAACTGTAACATGCCCGTTAAACGAATATTTTTAATTGGGTGCGCTTTTTCGCGCTTATGGTCCATTTTAACGAACATCTCTCTTAGACTTTTTTCTTTGCTAGAGCTAAGTGTCGTCATTATATGGTTGTAAACAATCAGTCCCCACTTTGGCTTACTAAACCATATGCTCTCATAGTTCACGAAATGTGTTCAATTTTGCAGCCATTTGGCTGATCATTTAAAAAGTATTTGGGGCATGCAACCTGAAGTCGGCGTCGCGTTCGCTAGCTGCACGTGGCCGCTGCCGATCGATCGCAATTTATAAGAAATACCAGAGCGAAAAAAAATACATATATACCGATATATATATATATATATAAACGGACAATTCATTAAAAGTGAAAGTAAAAATTATTTCATATCGATACGTGCCATAAACCCGATTATGAAAAGTACAGCAAAAACAATTTCAAATATTTAAAAAAATAAAATTAATAACTAAATTGAATTACCAGTCAGTTGCTGTAAAAATACCCTACTTGAAAAAGAGTTGAGTAAACAAAACTTAACTAATGAATAATTGAAAAGAAAACTTAATTATTGAATAATCAAAAATTGATAACCTTCAATTAGATCTTGAGTTGCATTGATTAACCCGCTGTTTTCTGGTAATAACGTGATTACAAAAAGCATAACAAACGCAAATGATGTCTTTTGTTAGGGTATTAAAAGAAACCCAAGCGACCGTTTAATTAAAACAAACTCAACAACGGCAACCGCTGTCGACAGCCACAGCAACAGCAACAGCAACAGTTGAATGGGTTGGTCAGTAGTGCAAGCCGAAGGCGTTGCTGCTGCTGCTGCTGTTGCTGCTGCTGTTGCTGCTGTTGCTGCTGTGCATGACTCGGGTGCAATGTTTGATGAACACGTCACAGTCGGACAGACGCAGAAAGGCGTGTAGCAATTTATGCAGATCAGACGCTGGCGTTAATTAGACGATAGATATGAACAGCAAGAGCTGATCGCCTTTCAACCGATTCTAACAGGCAGGCATTATAAAAAAAGATTGACACATTATGGCGCTGATTGGCCAAACTGAGGGCTGGGCCAGATTATTGAGGCAACAGCAACATCAATCACGGACCAGCAATTTGCTGGCATTTTTGCGACTTTAAGGCGCGCAAATATTTGCATAATTGCTGCTTGCCCAAGCAAACAACGGCAAATAACCGCTGACAACAAGGGAAATGTGCACCAAAAACCATTTTTTTTTTTTGTTTTGTTTTAGAGCAGCAACAACTGCAGCAACAACTGCAGCTGCTGCTGCTGCTGCTGCGACAAAGTCTTTGACCGGTTTTTATGAGTGGCCCAAAACTTGTTGAGCATTATGCAATCAAGTGACGACAAGGCAAATTGGAGTTGCGTGCCAGGAAGTGCAACAGCAAGCCAAAAAATGAAGGCGGCTACACAGATCAATTTTGATTGCATGTGCGCCCAGAAGTCTGGCGAAAAAGAGGGTTAAATATCTGGTGTGACAAATTTTAAAAATGGAAAGAAAAAAGGAGCAATTCCCGCTTTAAGAAAATAAATTCTCTAATTTTGTATACAAAACTTCAGTACCCACATTAAGGATTAAAGCAGTTTGTTGGGTAGCGAAATTGTAATAGAATATATTTTATACCTAACAAAAACTTTTCTTTACTTCATTTTGTTATTGTGTTGATCAATTGAAAAAAACCTCAATGTGAAATATATTTTTTCCTCTGCTAACAAGAGAAAAATATTTTTTAAGGTATGTGAATCTTTTTCTAAGTTCCAGGTGAGATGATGTAAATTTTAATTCATGACATCAATTCTTACAATCTTTCACTTTGTTTTATGATTGAAACCGAAGAGTATTCAGCTTAAAATAATGTTGAAAGGCTTAAGATTTCATTCACTTTATATTTTTCAATATTTAATTTATTTATTTTTTTTTTTTTAATAATTATTATATACGCACCTTGTAGCTCTTGTTGCTGGCCAAACATTCTCGTTGCATGGTATCTCCGCTGGCTGTGATCTCTACTATTTTTGGCACTTCCGTTTCCGGCTGAGTCGTTGACGTGGTTGTAGTTGGTGCTGCTGTTGTTGTTGTCGTTGTTGTTGTTGTTGTTGATGTGCTTGTAATTAGCTCAGTGCGTTCGTCGTCCATGCTGACATCGCTGAGATCCATCAGAGCCTGCTGCATGGTGGCATTGTGATGGAACAGTAGCTCGACGTCCTCGTCACGGCCGCCACCTGCCGAGCGACCCTCGCCAGCAAAAGCAACAAATGGCGAATTAGTTGTTGTTGTTGTTGCCTCTGTTGTTGTTGTTGTTGTTGAGGTGCTGCTGCTGCTGCTGGTTTCGTCCTCGGTTGCTTGCTGCTGCACATGCACATGCTGTCCTTCAACAATGTTAATCACTGGAGCCGCGTCCAATTCGAATCGCGGCATCAACGTGGTGCCCTCCGCCTCCGCCTCCGCCTCCCCCTCCGTCTGTGCCTCTCTCTGTTGCTGCGTCTCGGGCTCATTCATATTCATGGCGCGTGCTCGGGATGTGGATGTCGTCTCAGTTGCTGGCTGCGCTGTTGCCTTGTTCTCCAAACTGACAACAATGCCGGCACTCGACTCCGTTGTCGTTGTTGTTGTTGTTGTTGTCGCTGGCTCGCCCTCCTCGGTGCTGCTCGAAAGCATTTGATAATCTTCGTGCTCGGCCAGGCGATCATGATTCTCGGACAGTATATGCACATGATAGGGATCTTCTGACTCACTTGTTGTTGCTGACGTTGTCGTTGTTGTTGCTGGGGCTGCAGTTGTTGAAGTTGTCGTCGTTGTTGTTGTTGTTGTTGTTGTTGCGAGTGCTGGCTTGTCGCTGTCACTTTCATTCTCACTGTTGCTGTTGCTGGGCTCATTTTCCTCGCTGTTGCTGGCCGTGATCAGCGTTGCCGGATGTCGGAAATTATTCAAATCCTTGGCATCATCTTCGTTCTCGCTGGAGATTTGATTGAGCAGCAGCTCGTTCTGTTGCTGCTGCTGCAGTTGCTGCTCTTGCTGTTCCTGCTGCTGCTGCTGCTCCGTGGTGGCATCGCCGCCCACGCTCTCCGCATGCTCGTCCCTCAACGGGATGTGTTGTATGTGCGTCTGATCCAGCTCCGTCTGGTGCTGCTCCGAGGCTTCGCTCTCGACGCGTGGCGTCGTCGTTGGCTCTGTGGAGGTGATGGGTTCAATGCTCGTCGAACGCACTGTTGTCTCCTCCTGAATGGAGCTGACGCTGCTGGCGGTGCTGCTTAATTCAAGCACAGGCAGAATTGTGGTCACCTCTGCAAGGAGATAAAAACGAATATGATTTAAAATATTTGCATATTGTAATTTATATATATTAATAAATTTATAATTGAAGAATTATTAAAACCTTACTTAACTATTGTTGCATAAATTCATCAGTTCTTATTTATCTTTAATTCTTCATCTGATTTATTGGCTGCATTCAAAATTTACCTAAATACATAATAAACACAGAGCTTATTTATTTTCTGACTGCATTAAAAGCTTATCTGTTCAAACTCCATTGAAATTCTTTTTAAGCCAAATCCAAAAAATAATTTTATCTTTTAATAAGCATAAAAATTCTTTAAAAAAATGTAAATTGAAATTTAAAAATTATTCTGATATTGATATTGATGATAATTCGTTAGTATTTAATAGTATTTAATTCCTTGAAAATATGATGCGAAGTAAGTTACGTAAATAATTATTAACTAATAATTATTTATGTGTTCCCTCTTAATATACAACTAGGTTAAGCCTCTTGTTTAAGTAAATAATTAAATACACATAAAAGAAAATAAAAAATATGTAAATCCCTTGGAATGCAAATATTAATATTTTTTTAATGTAATTATTTTTATAAAATATATTTCTTTAATTTAAATAAAGCAATGTTAGTTAAATAACAACCAATAATAATTTTAAATTAATATAATTATTTAATGTAATTATTTTTATAAAATATATTTCTTTAACTTTAAGTAAAGCAATGTTAGTTAAATAACAACCAATAATAATTTTAAATTAATATTTTATGTAGAATTTAGCATAAATAGCCTTTTCTAGGCAGAATGATTTTACTGCTACTGACGATAAATCTTTATAAATATCTTTGACACAACTGTAATAAATTCTAGAAAACACAAGTTAATGAAGTGTGCAAATATTTGTTTTACGCCCAACTATATTTAAGTTATATATGATCAAAAATTGCTCAGCTATGGCAAAGTTTACTGTTCAATTAGCAACGCGTAGAGCTATTGCCAATTTGGAAAGCACAGTTAGAACTGACATTGAGTCATTCAATGGGGTAAATAAACTTTAAGCTACCCATAAGCTGGCCCACATTTTGCGGTACCGGCGAGAATTGGCAAGAATTTACGAGCCGAGGCTAGCGGAAGCCAAACAGAAGAAACATAACCTACTCGAATTGAAAATATCTCACGCGTCCCATCATTGGCAGCATCATTTGCAACGCCATCGTTGAAGCCCACTCGCAGCATCAGTTCCTCAGAATCGGCAAGGTATTCATTAAGCTGCGATTGCGTCTACGCCAGCTGAATCATCGGGCCGGGGCCAGGGCTCGGTCTCGGGCCCAAGCCCGCCATTCTGAGAAGTATTTGTGATGCCAAAATATCAGACAGCAGCATCTTTTGTGATATTGCTGTTGTTGTTGTTGTTGTCTTGGAGGTTGTTCTTTTTTTTTATCTTTTTGGCTTTACTTTAACGCGCTTAGGAACGATGGAGACCGCGACTGAGACTTGAGGCAAGTTGTTATTCTTGTTGTTGTTATTATGTTTTTGTCTGCTTTTGTCCGTTCTACGCTGTTCCTTCGCTCTTATATAATTACATTTATTTTCGGGCATAGTTTCGGGGCGCAAAGCTCATGTCATAAATAAATGATGGCTTTAGTGAGGCCTCTTCAGCTTGTACTAAAAACAACAACAGCCACAACAAACCACAAAAGCCACGCACTTGACTCTGTCTGCGTACAGTGGGACCAAACCATGTTAAATTGCTCCAACTTGAACTCAAAGCAAATTGAAGTTAAAAGTTAAAAGTTAAAAGTTAATTCGGTAATTTGGTAATTGTGGCTTTTGTTTAACAAAACAAGTTAATGCGTTAAAAGCAATTAGAACAATTTAAATGTAATTAAGATGTAGTCTGTTAAAGAATAATCAAAGATTTTCTTCTCGTTCCTTAAATATTTTTGGTTCCCACGCAAACATTTTCTTCTTGATGTTTAAATATAGGGCTTAATAAATGAACATACAGGTTTTTTTTTTAAAAATGTAAATTGCATAAATATAGACCAATAAATCAATATGCTTTTGCGAAGGCTTTAAGATGCGTTCTAATTTTTAAAAATGTTTAAAAATATATCTATTATTTTAGAATTAAAGTAGGTTTTCTACCAGCTACCTAGCTCCTAGATTTATTGATCATGTTATTTAAAAATAATTTTAAAATATTGTCGAATTGATTGATTAACAGTTTTTTTTTATTTATTTGAAACAATTGACTTTTAGTGTCAACTCAATTAATTAAAAGAATATAAACTACAAAAGAAAGTTATAAAAGTTTTAAGTATAATCTCAAATTAATTATGTTAGTTCCACGTTAAAGCCTGGCTTTAAATTAGTTTAGCCATGCCAAAGTATTTTATATAAAAGAAGATTTAAAATCTTCTCAGCCACAAAAAGTTAGCTCCTTTTTATAAAACCATAAATATATTAAAGCAAAATTGTTTTTCATCACACGTCTTAAAACTGGATTTTTAAAGTAACCTTTGCACAGCAAACACTCATTTGTTGTACCCTAAGTATAAATCTCTCCAGTCTATTCTTAATTCACTATTTAACTCTCCAGCTGTGCGGCGTAAAATGAACGAGCTGAACGCTCGTTTATCATTAACTCGGAGTACTAGATGCTCTATTAGCAGCCTGGAATGTAGCTTTCATTAAATTTACACACACTTTCCATGTAGTTGCAACCTTTAACTTTAACTACTCATGTTACGGCATAACAATAAATGAAACTTCGACTGTGTGTTCCATACGAATCCACAGTCCTGCGCTGACTCATGGCTGGAAAAAAGCGAAGAGCTCAAGCTGAAAGAAAAACACCCGCAAGTCAACTTGACGTACGCTGCAAATGTGGCCCCCGTGGGGCGACTCAAGTGCAGAGTGACGAAGACATAGACAGAGGAGGAGATGGAGGTGGAGTTGGAGTTGGAGATGGAGAGCTATGCGTCCAAGTGTGCCCAGGCGCAGGGGCTGTCATGCATGCGTGGTAATAAGCATAATGGCAACCGTCGGGTGGAGGGACCGATCTGGTCTTGCAGCCCAGGCACAGTTGTCGTCGCTCCAATAAGAAAAAGGTGCCTCGAGCCCAAGTCAAAGTCCGCCAATTTAGCGCTAAAGAAAAAAAATAAATAAAATAGAAGAACTGCGCTCAGTTCGTTAGCCCAGACAGAGACCCTAGCCCCAGTCCCAGTCCCAGTCCCTGTAAATGCTCTCGCCTCTTTTCTTTGGGCTTGTCTGTGTATGTGTGTGTGTGTGTGTGTGTGTTTTATGCTTTTGGTACCAGACGCTGCTTTTATTGTTGCTCTTGGCCAGAACTAGCGATAGGGTTACTGACTTGAACCTTGAATTTCTGTTCGTTATGCTGCCTGCAGCTTTTACTGCTGCTGCTGCTATTGTTGTTGCCTTCTGCCTGTTGTTGTCACGGTTAGCCGTTTAAGATGCTCGAAGTTGCAGTTCTTGTTTTCTTTGTTTTGTCCGTTTTTGCTTGCTGCACAATTTGTCTTTTACTGTCATTGATTTTCATTTTTCACCGGCACTCGTTAAGCGCTCCCAACTGACTCTAATCTATTTTCCACTATACACAGACACATATGTAAGCCACGCACACACACACACACACACACGCTAGAAGCTCTTTTGGTGGTCTGTTCTGGGTCGCCGTTATGCAAGTTCCAATTGGACCCTTTTTTTATAGGCTGCATACAAAAGACTTAGGCAACGAACTTGACTCGTTTGTTAGCCATGTCAAATGGTGTTTGGACCGCAGTCTTGTTTATGATGTGCGCAGTTACGCCAGCTTGATTATGATATATGACAATGGTTGCTATCCGCATAGCTATCTCAAAACGCCCACAACAACCAAAAGCAGCAACAACAACAGCAACAACAACAACAACAACTTCAATAAAACCCAAGCACTTATGCAGAAATGCAAAACGTTGTCGGTAGTTGAAACTCATTTGCGGTTTTTTCAAGTCGCCGCACGTTCTGCGGCTCTAAGCAAACAGACAGCAACGAAGGAGTTGGTCAGAGGTCTATAAGAGGTCTACAAATGATGTGCTTAGAATTGACAAGCTGCCACTAAAAACGCTGCATGTATGCAGGCAAACCGGATGTCTTTCTAACTGCCACAGAACACAAAATACACACACACAGTAGCCAACCATTAAACGCAACTAGTCCAATATATGAATATATTTTAGAGAGCATAAACAAACAATATGAGTTCTTTATATGTCAAGGAACCTTTGTTTGAAGGAATTGACATACTAACATTTAGATTTGCAATCACAAGATTTTAACTCGTTATATACGTATAAATTGTTTCTATTAAAGACAATGTATATCTACAGAATACTGATTACAAAAATCATTATACTTAAAAGAAGATTAAAAAATATTTAATGAAATAATAATATATATAAAATTGTGATTATGAGGTGATTCCATTCAAAAATCAATTTAAGAGGCTTAAGCTACCCTAAAGTGGATTACATGTATTTGTATTATAAAATTGATATACCCTTTAATTATGCAATACTAAGCACAGTCAAACTTCGTTAAAGAAAATTGTATAATCCCAAGTCCTCACTCTTTGGGCGGCATTCGGACTTATGTTTATCAAGGCAGCCAACCGGAAGCACGTCACATATTCAGTCGGCCCACTCGGCATTCATAATGACCATTAACATCAGTCCATGCTTCAAAGTGGGTCTGTGCGCTGGTCAATTTTTTTTTATTTTTATTTCTTTTTTTTTTTTTGACGCGCAAAAAGTGTCAACAAATGAATGAGGAGGGAAATACTCTATATGGATTTTGGGTAATGTAACGGTCATGCGTCTGCTTTAATGTGTGTGTGTGCGTCACGTATCCACAAAGCTGAACCGAAATCAAAACACAAATTATTTGATTTGCCTACTTTGCAGATGTTGTTGTTGTTGTTGCTGTTGTTGTTGTTGTTGTTGTTGCTGTTGTGATCCGGTTTTCGTTTGATTTGGACAAAACTTTTTTGGAAATTATAAGCAAATACAAGTGGATAAATATTACGCAATCGGCGGCACTTTGCGACGCGTCGCCTGCATTTGGAAAGCTGTATACATTTTTTTTTTTTGGATTTATTTAAACATACTACTATTTTTTGACATGGTGTTAATGCTGCTTTAATAATTAAAACCAGATTTTCGGTTTTAGTTGTTGTTGTTTTCGACTCTTTGTCTCTTTGACAATGCATATTGTTTGGTTTCCATTTTTTTCGTTTTTTTGGTATGTTAATTTGTGAAACCAAGTGCTAAAACCGAGTATAAAAACTGGAGTGAAGGTTAATTGCCGTTGGGGGGACTTGCATCAGGCGAAGATGATTCGAGCACATTTTATAAAACATACTTTCAAATAAATTTCGTACATTTTGAAAGTCAAACTTTGCACATTTTCATATTAATCAAATTGGGGTTTCTTAAGGCAATTTATTATTTTCTGTTTCATATGGTTTGAAAGTAAAATTTTGCATATTTCAAAATTTATCAAACTTAAGGCAACTGCTTTACATAGCTGAAGAGTATAATCGAATTTATTTTATTTTAGTTAAAGCTAAAGTAAAAAAAAAATATTTTTAGATATTTTGTTAAGCTTTTTTCCTTTCTATTTATATTTTTATATATTTGCTTAAATCATTAGTCAATTTAGCAATTAAGAATAATTGCGAATATGAACTTGAAAATGTGTAAGTCTAAATAACTATTATTCAACTTTAACTTAAGCTTAGAATGGCATTTTGTAAATAAGGAAACTTTGATTTATGATTTAAAACAATAATTGAATTGTTATTCAAAAAGGCAGACAAACATAAGAAAATTGACTTAACGAATTGTCCTGATTGAGAATTTATATATATATAACAAATATATTATATTATCAGAGATGGTATTTTTCACCTGTTTTAAACAGGTTATAAACATTGCAATATAACTAATGATTTCATATTGACATACATTAAAAGATAAATAGAAATTATAAAAAAAGCTTTCTTAATTGTGAATGCAAACATCTTTTTAGTTTATTCTAAGCAACGTAATTTAGGTTAACTAGTACATTGTCCAATGTTCTTAGAGATAACTTAAAGCCACGTTTTTCTCTTATTTGCCTTATCAACATTTGAAAATCTGTTTAATGGCTTCAAATGTACTGAGAAGACAGAGAATAATGTTTGGCAGTAAAGCAAACAATTTTCGATAGGGTAAAATACGAAGGCAAAGACATTAGAAAAAGCCGCAACAACAACAATTAAGTGGGGAAAATAGTCAGGCTGGCTGTTCGACTAGCTGGACAGGCATAAAACAAAATGATTTTCCACCATAAAAGGCAGCATTTGACCTTTTCAACTGCTCAACTCGAAAGTTCATGTGCTAGCGGGCCAGCTAATATAAAAAATGCAGCTTCGCGCTGGAATTCGGACAGTGGGGCGAAGGCGGCGAAGCCGGCGCATCTAATGCTGCAGCAAGAGAGAAGAAGAAGAAGAAGAAACATAAAAGCAACAACAACACATAGCAAGCGCGTGTCAACGTCCATGGAGAGGCCAAGACAAAGACCCCAGTAAAAATTACATATGACTCTACACAAAAGCCACTTAACTCTGTACAATTGATAGCTGTTGTTGTTGCTGTTGTTGTTGCTGCTGCGTATCTATATCTATATTTGTATCTGAATGCAATGACACCACGCTTTTCAGTCCAAGTGAATGCTGCGCGAGTTGCTTGGCCGGCCATGAAATCAACTTGCAATTGGATTTGGATTTGGAATTGGAATTGGAATTGGAACTGCCTGAAGGTCACTTGGGGGACACCTACAACTTGGCTCGAAATGACTTCGATTTTAATTATTAGCAGGCGTTCAAAGTTTGCAAAATATTCAATTTATCAACAAGTTGCAAGTGGTTTTTTTTTATACTCCATATAAATTTTCCAAGCTTCAATTACATTTACAGTTCAGTCTCTGTTATGTTTGTTCATTTTCTTTCTTTATGCCAGCGGCAATTTATTCATATTATCTCTGCTGATCTATGTTTTCGTTCTCCCCATATATTTGTCTGTAACTAAGTATTCACTTCCTGACAGCATTCTGTGCACCGTTCAATGACATAGTTAATTGCATAAACAACCCAACAACACACACACACAAACTTCACACGCACACTCTCTCATTCACCCATTATACAGACCGTAATTAAATTGCATTAATTAGAGTCGACTTTTTGCGCTACATTTTTCTTAGCGCACTTAAAAAAAAAGTTACCTAATGGAAAATCAGCAAAGAAAAACGCACGTCTAGACGAAGAAGAGGGCGGTTAACAAATCTAATAAACATGAAATAAATGCTTTTAAAGAGCTGAGTTTTGAGTGCACATATCAAAAATGACTTGGGCTAAAAAAAAACAAGCTATAATTAAATGCCTATTCTATTGAGTTTTTTTGCGTCCCTGACACAAATACTGCATCCAGTGTCTGTTCAGGTTTTCACTTGGAATCCAGTTGTTCTTTCGATCGATGCAGGCAATAAATTTGTGGAGAAAGCGCTGCAGGAAAAATCATCGCACATAAAGTTCAAAGCCCACGATTTTGTAAACCGAATGTGACATGTTTGTATTTTGTATTAAGTTTTTTTTTCATTTTTATTTTTGACACTTGAGTTCGAAAATCCATGCAGTCATATTTATGGGCGAAATGTTAATTGTTAACTGCAGTCGGCGTCTTCACTGTCTTCACTTTCACGCGTTCAATTTTGAGCCTCGGGCCAGCAAGTGTCAATGTACAAGGGGAGTTAAGACAACAACAACAGCAACAACAACAACAAACAAGCAGCAATTAACAACAGTTTGTTGTTATTGTTGGTCCACTCAAACATACGACTCTTAACGTTTTTTAGCTATTTTTGTTGAAAAGTTTTAAGCTACTTTTACTTATCGGTTCATTATAACGACCGTTAAATTTTGCCAGCTAATCGTGCATGAACCCCAAGCGAAAGGTAAGCCGAACGGCAACAACAACATTAACAACAACATGACACACCTTTGCGTAAAAGATACTTTTCATTTTTGGCATTTTTCTCACACAGCCAGATTTATATGTATCCTTGAAAATACACAAAACAAATAACTTAGGGCACAAACTTGTATATTTGAGACTTCTAAGAAAAAACTAAAAACCAAACAAGAAAAAGAAACACAACAAATATATATGTATATATACACAAAACAAAAAAAAACTTCACATGTACGCATCAAACAAAAGACTTAGGCAACAAACTTGATAAATTGTGCGAAAATTGAATATGGTAACAAGAGATTTTTTTTATGTATTTAACGGAAAGTTGTTCAACTAATAATATGCAAGTTTTTGAGTGCTTTCAGCATTGTGAACTCACAAAGTTCAAAATGTAATTTCCGCTCGAGGTTCACGACATCGTGCAACAAATATGCAAATTTGGCAAGTGCGTTGATTTGCAGCAGCAGCTAATCAACAAAATCAGCATAATAACAACTCATTCCGCCAATTGAAACTTATTTATATTTAACAATCTTTCCTTGAAGAAAGTGACCAAAAAGCTGGCCCGATAATTGAGGTCATTATACGCCACGAAAATATAGCCTTTAATTTTGTTAACGAACAGCGAATTAAATATTTCGTGATGTGTCTCATTGTGCAACGAGACCTTCATAAACAAATATATATAAATATGTTTTTGTATGTAATTGTTTATAATTTTTGGCCAGCCATGACGAGTGCAGGCCCTGAATTGCATTTGAGCCACTTAATAGGATTTGGCAGCAACTCACAAGGCCATCAATTAGCGCCCAATTTTTGGCCACAACCGCTAACAAAAATTAACATAAATAATTTATGCACTCGACTTGCAGCCGTGCTCTGCAATTTTCCAACTCATTAGCAAGCTGCAATTTAGTTGCACTTGGCTTTGTCTGAAACACATTTACAGGTCCCCTCAACATGTTATTTTGATTGAGTTTTAACAAAGCTGCAAACATGCAAAAGTCTTTAACGGCAATTGGGGGTCAAGTCTATTTAACTTATCAAAACAAAAATGGTGTTCAGAATGAGAAGTTTAAGAAGTTTACTTTTGGGAATGTGGAAAATAATAATATTTAATAGAAATAATAATAAAAATAAAGTATTTATTTGGTGTATGAAATACCAATTTATATAAGCTTCTCTTTGAATCTAGTCATATGCAACAATTTTTTTCCAAATTTATAACTGTTATAAGTCCAGGATTCTCTACATACATCTCTCAGATTATAAAAGCTTAAGACACAAAATGTTAAAAAACGTGAGAGAATATATCCATATAAATAAAATACTATCAACTTTTAACAAGAACGTAGCATGCCTAGTTCTCGGATAGCTTCCTACACTCCTCTTTTTTGAATAGTCATCTTCCGATGTACACATTTAAATTCCTTCTTTGGACATCACACGAAATTTATTACGGTCAGACAATAAACATAAAAGTTATTCAAGATTAAATAAGATTTTATTTGAAGCTAAAGAAGCCGCCCGTAAAAGAAAAGGTAACAATAAACGTAAGCTAAACTCGGAACAGAGTACAGGATATTTTCAAGTCGGGTAAGCTCGCCAAAAGCACTCATCTTAAAACTATGCTCATTTAATAAAGCAGACAAGTATGTAAGAAAAAAACACATCTAAAGGTTAAGCTAATCAGTTATTGTTTAAATTCAGCAAAACAGTTTAAAAAAACAAAAAAAAAGGTAATTCTAATATTTCATTCAGAATAATCTTTGTCTTGATCTAAACTTATTTTTACCAATACATATATATTTTAATATATGTAGCTTACATAAGCACTGATAAACGGGTTATTATAGTTTTGTCTTTAAAATAAACTTCGCTCTAAATACAAAAATAAAATAAAAATCATTTAAAATTATTCAATACAAGGTTAGAAAATGTCAACTGTCCGATTGGAATATACATAAGGTATATAAATATATATATATATATATATATAAATACGATTTTCCAGTGACAGTTTAATTAATTACTGGCTAAACTAGTTTAGCAACTGTTGGGCTATTAGTTAATAATTATAACATTAACGGACACTTGCGCATTTATAAAAGTTTGTTTGCCCACTATAAACTCAGGTAATTTCATCGACAGATATTGTTTTTTTTTTTATCTGATTCATTAATTAATGTTTTACATGGGGGCTGAAGATGTTAAACATCTTTAAAAGTTGCGTCAAGTTGTTTTGCGGGGGCGTTTGGCATCTAAAATCGGAATGAGTTATGGAAATTTATTTGTTGTTGTCTCGGTTCAAGTTAATTTACTGCATGTCTTTTTAATTGGCATTGCCCAAAGCCAACATAAAGCAAACGCAAATGGGCTTCGAGTGGCACCCAAAATAAACAAATTACTCCAACAAACATTTATGACACACATTAAAAAAGGTGTAACAATTGTCGGTCGTAGGCACGTATTTGAAGGATATGATTCATCGCGTACTTAACTAACTAACGACAGACAAAATATGTGAGTAAAGACTTTAAACAAAAGTCAATTTCAAGGCTGAGTAATAAAATTTTGTAAGTTCAAAGAGAACTTTATTATAATTTTTAACTTTAAACTTTAAACTTATATCGTAAATGAACAACAAACATCAGCTTAAAATCAAACAAAGTTTGTTGCTTAAGTCTTTTGAATACAGCTTACGGTCTGTGTGGCAAATAGTTGCATTTAAAAGCGCACCAGCTACAATAAAGCAGCTGTAAAACTGCGATAAAGATCGCCGGCAAACGTGTCACGTTTGATGTGCAACTGACATTAAGCCTTAAATTACAGCTAGCTAATTATAAAAAAAAATAAACTGTTACTAAAGAGTTGAGCCGAACAATTAAACTGCTAACCCAATTTAAAACAGTTGATTGACTTGAAGTTGCGATTGGGCCTTTCACTTGCTCCAACGGAGGTCATCTGAATAATGGATTTAGATCAGATCTGTCGACAATTCTAAAGACGAAATTCAATAATACACTTTGTGGCCTACTTTCATCGCAAGTTCAAAAACCAAGTTAAAGTTTTACTTTTCCAAAGTTCGAGACATATTAAGTCTACTATTTGTTTAATGCGCTTCACTTGATATCAAAAATTGAAAATGATTTCCGCAGCTGTTAAGAGAAAAGTTTCCAGTTTCCATTTATTATTACACTTTGAAGCGCCGCATAATTAACGAAATAATTCAACAGGAAACTAATAAAAAGATGCCAAACACAAAATTCTGTCTATGATTAATCTAAAGAAAATGACGCAAAACAAAAATTTCTTTTGCTGGAACTTTTGGTGCGCTCCATTTAAGCGCAAAGGGGAGTAATTAGGGTAAAAAAAAAAATGTTATACGGTTCGAACCGTAAATGGGCGGCGGCCACGACGACGAGTGGAGCGGCGTTAATTGGTAACTCAAAGAACTCGAAATTTGATTATGGGCCGCCAGCTTGGCCGCGAGATTAAAGTGTCTGGGGACGTCTAGGCTATCTATAATTTTCGTGCTTTAGCTTTTCTAACTCACCAGCTTCGCTTGCGTTCAATTTGTTGGCACCCAAAGTCGTTGAACTATCCAACATGCTCGCAGTCGACTCGCTGCTTTGTTCTATGGCAATTGTTGTTGCTGCTGCCTCCGTTGTCGTTGTTGTCGTTGTTGTTGTTGTTGAGGAAGCAGCACCTTCAGTTGTTGCATCCAGCGCTGGCATCGTGGTGCCGAGCATGGCTGCTGCATCATCCTCGCCTGCAGGCGCAGACGCCGCACGCTCAATTTGAATGCCAAGCAGCAATAATCCACAGAGACTAGCCACGAACAGTTTACTCCACAACGCCGACGCGGTTTCGCCCGGAGCTCTTTTCCTTCTACATGCTTGCATTTTGAATTTAATTTTTGCTTTTTATATGATTTTTTTTGGTTTAAGTTTTCTCACACCTTTGCACTGTTTGTTGCTAATGTCGCGTTAATCAAACTATGAGGAAAAATTAAATTTAGCTTATTTATTAAAGGGGTCAAATCCACATCATTATCTAACAACACTTTTGCGAATATAAATGATGATGTGTTTTTTTTTTATTTTTTTCTTTTATTTGTTAATATTTTGTTAAAGCGCGCTTTTGTTTAATGTCGTTGGGTATTTTTTTTTGCACGTTTTGTGTTTGACATTTGTTCGTTTTTGGACCCTTGTAACGGTGTTTTTTTGTTTTTTATTTTGTCATCTATTTGGTAAACCTAAATAGTGTAATTTCCGTTGAAAGTTGCGTTAAATAATGCGGGGGTTTTTTTTTGTTAAAACTGCAAATTTTGTATATTTTGTATAACACATGCTAATGATGTTTACAAATGTCTTAGAAATGAGAGTTTACTTTCTTATTGAATAAAAAACTGAAATCGAGTTCGTTGCCTAAGTCTTTTGTTAGTAACACAAAAGTGAAGCTATTGAATATAATTTGTTTTTAATCGATAAAGATCTATTGAAGATTAAAAATGTGGTTTGTAGTATAAGCCTTTGTCTTTAGTTGTTTGCCTTTCCTAGCTTTAGCCGAAACAGAAGGCAAATAGTTAGGCAAAATATGCAAGAAACTGAATGCGCTTGCAACCCACAATAATGCAATAGCAGCAGCAACAACAAGAAACACTTTAGATCCAAATAACAGCCGCAAAAATGTATATATTTGAACCGGTTCCGAGAGTAGTTGCAAGCACTAACAACAACAACAACAACAACAGCAACAGCAACCACAACTGGAAGCGGCTCTGTGGCATTATTTGCGGCAACTTTGGCCGACTGCGACTAACTAGAAAACCACAAATGCTATCGATGTTGCAGTCAGAGTTAGTTGCTGTTGTCGCTGCTGCTAAGTTTTTGGCTTGCACATTATTAGGTGCTTTATAATTAGTTGGCGGCTGGCAAAACAATGCTCAGCCGCGTTACAGTTCACAGACGAGACTTGTTCCTAATTTAATTAAATATAAATATAAATATATGTATTTAGTTTCTTTTCCAAATGATGTCATTGTAAAAGTTTTTGGTCTGCAGTTATTTACAATTTACTTTGACATTTCACTCTCACTCCTTTTATGTAGAAATGGCAAACAAAACACAAAAAGAAGACAACAGAAAGAGACTGAAGAGAGAGGATGAAAAACTTGTTTGTTATTTTTTTTATTATTTTTTTTTTTTGATTTTTTGGTATTTTTAATGGAATTTTTTTCAGCCTTTTTCAGCTGGATGTTTCACTCGATTTGGTGGTTTCTTTTTTTTTGTCCGAGCGTCTGCTAATAAGATAGCCGCACTTTGCATAAAGCCAATACACACACACACACACACACCAACACACACTTTGCGATTTGCACTAACCCGATGCGCAAAGGTTTTTTTTTTTTTGTTGTTTTGTTGGTTGGGCCACGGGCCACGTTTGTACAGAGAGAGAAAATTCGAACACGTCTGCGTTTGGTCTGTCTAGCAACCGCTCCGGCTGAAGCACATCCACCAACTGAGCACGCACTGGGGCCCCAGCTAGACGCAGAGCAGCTCAAGCGATCTTGCCTGATTTGAACTCACCACGGCGCCGGCCACGTCGTCGACACACTAATCACGAGACCGAACAACAACAATGCCAACTGGTTTCTAGTCGCGGCCGTGTTGAGTTCGCGTCAGCTGAGCGACCGCAACAGGTGAGAGAGCCACGCTTGACATAATCGACGACGCGCTCTCTTCCATGCCTCAGGTGTGTCTAGTGTGTCTGTGTGGGTGTGTGTCTGTGTGTGGGTGTGTGTGTGGCCGCTGCCAAAAGTCGTTGGGTTTTTGAATTGATCAAAGGAAGGCTGCGACAAGGTAAACTCGACGAACTTCTGTGAACCGCCCAATAAAAGACAACGCGATCTCAATGTCTGCTGAGCTGACACTCATTGGTGGCGATTACGCCCACGGCTTAAACCTCTACTCGAATTCGCGGAAATGTCGCCGGAGTCTGGCAGATTAAGCAAAGGTACCTCACAGCAATTATATCAATGTTAAGCTGCGCCTCAATCACAAAAAAAAAATAACAACTGCAATTTTTGAAATGCCATCAATGCAAACGAAGACGCGCCCAGAAACCGCCAGCAGTCAGCACACATCAATGGCTGGGCCAATAATTCTGGCCAACAGCCGCAGTCGAAAGAAATGTGACACACACAAAAAACGAAAGACGTCAAAAGCCATAAGCTTTAAGCCATGTTGCGCTGTCGGTTTGCGTTCAAAAATTGTTGTTCGCCAAATGCAAAAAATTCCAAAATGCGCTTTTGCAATTGCACCAAAGTTGGGCCAAGTGTGCGCTACCATTTCCATTGTTAGTCACACTGTGGCTTTGTTGTTGCTTTGCTGTTTTGCCAGCTTATCTGTTGGCCATTGAGCTGCTGCAAAGAACAATAAAAAAAACACAACGTTGCAACTTTACTTATGCACTCGAATGTGGCAACATGCTGCAAGCTGAAAGATAACTAATGTGAACGAAAAAGTTTTTAACAAAATATGTTTTTGGCTAGAAGCTGCCACAAAAAAATACCGTTACAGCAGCTGCGTGACTCACACTTGCCAAATGACAAAACTGTTTGGTATCTAAAAGTAGATGAGTAAGCTTATCCCGAAATTAAGGAATATTTTTTTCCTTTTGTTAAACTCTGGGTAAAAAGTTTTGGTGATAGACAGAAGGAGATTATATATTTTATTATATTTTCTTAATATATATATTATATATTCTTAACCAGCATCAATAGACGACCAATTCTAGCCATGTCCATGTCTCTCCATCTCTTCGTCCGTCTCTCTTCCGCCAGCCTATCAATATCAAATATATCACTTTCATCATGTTAAAAATTCTATGTGTGTCTTTTAATTCATTTATTTTTTCTTTATTGTTATATTTAACAGAGGAATGTTTTTCCTTTAGTCATAAATATCCAGCCTGCAGACAAATTCAAATTCCTCTGAAGGTCTCTAAAAAGACTAACTTAAATCAGAAAATTCTATGATTAACTAAGTGCATACTTTTAACCTAATTTCCTTTAATCCAAATATATTTTATATTTTAAACAGTTCCGTAATGTTTGTCACCTTTAAACATGTTTCCTCGCCTCTTTGAGTTTTGTTAATCTACATTTTGATTATTTCAATTTTGCTTAAACAAATGACTTAGGCAACAAACTTTATTAAGAGTTTAAAAAATCTTGATTTAGCAAAAAAAAACAATTGCCAAAAATAACAAAGTTCTCAGCCAATGCTCAGGGCAAGGACAAAATAATGTACGCATTTAAAAGTGATGCAGAAAATCTCATGAAATGTTTTGAGTCATGCATCAAAATATGTACAGAGATATCAGAAAATAAGGTTCTCAGGCGATTCCAATGATGTCATGTCTTTGAAAATAATTTAGCTCATAAGCACATTTATATTTCGGTGGGGCTTTCAATTTCGTTTTTTTTTATCAGCGTCTGGCAACTTTGGCCAACAAGCGCAGCGGCCTTTTTGAACGCATTTTATTTGTGACTAAATGGTTGTATATATATATATATGTATGTATGTATGTGTGGTATATATGAGACTTGTCTGCAGCCACAACCGGTGTCTGCTGTCTGCTGTCTGCTCTCAGCTTCGCTTTTGTTTGTTTTATATGTATGTATATATATATATGTATATATACGTAGCGGCTTGTTTATATATACACACACACCTTTATGTGTGTATGTCCACATGGCTGCATTTAAATGCACGCTGTGCGTGTGTAAGTGTGTGTGTGTATATAAGTGTGAGCCATGCATTTGTTTTCGACTGCGTTGCTTTACTTTTACTTTCATATGCAACTGGTTGCTGCCATCGACTCGAATGGGGAAGCAGCCGTCAATGTGTTGGGTGTCTCTCTGACTGCAAGTCTCCAATTCACGGGCCACAAACCAAATTGTTTATAAAGTGATTGTCAATCATTTTTGGTGGCATGTCGCCCAAAACAACTTGACAAACACACACAACGACAATTGCTATACATTTGGCCATGTCCGCTTGGCCATATGCTCGAACTGGCTCGCGTTTGCTCAATTAAAACGGCTAATAATTTGGGCAAAGTAAATAAATGTAAACTTCAATATTCAACTGTATTAAATACATTCAAAAAAAGAGGTTTCCATTGCATTTTCCACTCTGCCAAAAAAAAAAACCGACAAATAAACTGTTCCACAAGCCAAAGTATTGACGTAATGAGACCCAAAAAAAAAAAAAAAAAAAAAAAAATCATTTGGCTCCATTGCAAAACCAATTAGCTAAACGCTTTTAATGAACAAATAAGGAAAACCGAAACGAATTAAACCAAACATTTGTTGCTATCTGAACAAGATTTCTTTTGACTTCATGGTTTGCTTTTAGCCACTGTTACAAATAAAGCAAATTTTCATGTGTAACCGAAATGAAGACATCATCATCAACAGCAATGAAAACCTCGTCTTCGACTTGCCCTCTCATCAAAAATTCGCTTGCGCTTTTATGTAACGTGGAAATCATTTTTTTTGTTTTTTTTTATTTTTATTTTGACTCATTTCTATGTAGATTTCTGTACGAAAATTCATGCAGGTTTTTAATTCATTTAATCATAGGAAATTATTTAACTTTCGCTAGGCTTACTATCAGGTTTCAGCTGATTAGCTGATGACAAATCACACGCATATCTTGTTACTGAGACCAGAGATGGATGAAGAAATAAACTTGCAATAAAACATATTAATTAAATAATATAAATAATAATAAAATAATACAAAAAATTGGGCAGCTATCGAGTTGAGCTGCCCAATTTCTTGTATTTGATTAAGTTGCGTAAGCATTATTATAAGATGCAAATAGAAAAGAGAATTTTAAAATTATCAACTTTAAAGTTGATAGAAGCGAAATATTTTTCCTAAGGGAAGAAATTCTTCTTCTTTGTTTATGACTTCTTTCATTCACTTATTGCTTGTTTTTGAATATTAAAATATTATTTTCTAGCTGATAGTCCCATATAACCCCGATATGCTTTTAAGTTTGTTAAACTGCAGAGTTGAGAGTATTGCAAATTTTCTATTTTTATATATATTACTTTGTTATTTTCAAAGCGGGAACCTATGATTAATACGATGAATGTGTATTAAAGGTACTTTTGTTTATTCTATAATTTATTTATAATGCACTCAGCAAACCTAAACTAGAAGTTTGAATTATTCGTTGGGATTATAGCTGGTATTTTTTTTATATATATTTCATTTACTTGAACTTATACTCGCTTTGTCCACTGCATTAATTTTCAAATAAAAAACAAATAAAAATTTCTCTGTCTGTTAAGCTGCATGGCTTAGTTGAGAGAATTTTTTCGATGCTTATAAATATTCCTTATATACGATTTTTTTTAACATGCGCAAATCAAGTTTATTTCAAATTGTCGATATAAATAAATATAAATATATGTGTTGAACCAGTTTTGTTGAGCATTAATAATTAAAGTTTAAATGCTTAGCTTAGTCAAAAAAACTCGCTTTTAAAATTAGAGTTCAAGAGAATTTAGGGCGCAAAAAATCGAATGCAATTTATGAATCAAAATCTTTGATGATAGATATGTATATAAGGATAATAAGATTATTAGCCAGAAACTTAAGTGACTAAAAGCTGATGCAATCTGATTTAAAGTAACTTTAAGACTACCAAATTAAAGACTGTTTAAGCCATAACATTTAAATAAGCTTAAAAGTGTATTTACCTTATCTGAATAGTCGCATAGCATATGGCGGCAATTTTAAGTAACTTTATCTTGCCTAACAGCACAAATTAAAAACAATTTGAAATGCTAACATCTGCAATGCTAAGCAGTAAATTAAGTACGTATTAAAAGCCATTAAAACTTGCGGGCATTCAGCATTTGTGTTTAGATTGCCCAAACACGAGCGCGAGCTGATTGTGAGCAGGTGACCCACTAAAGAGAAACAAACACTTTAAAGTGTCATTTAAATATATTTATGTATATGCGTTTGACATTTGGAGTCGTTGACATATTGGCCAGTCAGCCTGTTAGCCATGACCATGACACTTGACTGATCTGTGAGCATCACTTGGCCCAAAAAACGTTTCTCCAAATTGATGATGATAATTAAAATAAAATTATAAAATTAAATAAAATATTGCGATTTTCAGCTAGTCTAGTTGTGAAAGTTTTCGCACAGGAAGCGGGCCGCGATTGATGTAATCGTTTTATGGTAAATATATATTTTTTTAGAGCTCTCCCATCACAAATGCAAATAGTTGCTCAAGGCTGTTTGGCGACAACTTCGTCGACTGCATACTAAATGCGAGGCAAAATAGTGTGATTCAGATTTGTCATATTCGATACGAAGTTAAAAAAAAACTGGTCGATCGACCTTCATGCGCTGCGAAAGTTGGCTCAAAAACGTCACAAAATGTTCGCGTAATTCGAGAAAAAACGAAAATTGAATTTTATGTGCGAAGAGAAACTGTTTAGTATTTACTTAACGTAACAGAATCAAGTGGGGTATTTCTCAGGTGATTCATAGCACAGGTATTTTAGACCCTCATATGATCAGACTTTGAGTGTTAACAAAAAATGGCAAAAAAAAATGGTAGCACAAATTATAACCAGCATATATTACCAAAAACATTGAGTTTTGTTGGCCCACTTGAGAGCCATCAAAATCACATGCCGTTAATAGATTAAAATAGAGCCCCAGCAAAGCAGTTAGAATAGCCATCGTGATCGTGGATCTCAAGAGCAATAAAAGAAATAAAAATTGAAGGCAAAAAGCCGAATGAAAAAAAAACCCACAGAAAACAAAGCGCCCAAGGAAATAAAAACAGAAACCGCTTCTTGATGACCTTCACGAAAAGTTGGCTACAAATATATATACTATTGTGGTCAAAGAGAGTAATATTGCAGATATATGCTGGTCATTTATAACTATTAATAGTTTATCCTCTAACCTTTAATAAATTAGTCACTCTGCAGAGCTTTTTTTTATGATTTGGCAATATGAAGTTAACCTTTGTGAAGAGCCTGGTTAACCGTTAGTTCGCAGCCCACGTCGTTATAAATACTTTAGATCCGCTTAGCGCTCAATGGTTTGCGCAAAGGCGAACATATTTCGCTGGATGCAGCGCACAGTGCGTATACGCGATTTGGCATGCACGAGTGCGTCTGGCCCCCAGATTTACATATATATATATACATATCTATTCATTTATTTCTCGTTAATTACTGCCATTGTTGTGTTTAGCTGCAGCAGTTTATGCCACATTGCAAAATTGCTGATAAGCGTCTAAATTGATTATCAGCTAACGGTCGATTTAGGTCAACAAAGGCAAAGTTTAAATTGAGCAGCGATGCGTCAGATTCAACAGACATTTAGCTCGATACTTTGGCTGAGATCGAACAAAAATTGCTGTTAATTGTTAACCCTATTGATATTTAGCACAAATTCCACAACTGGTCTCTCAGCACGTTCATAATTCGATTTGCGTTTGCCGTCTAATCAAAATGCCGGCTCAGCGGCTTAAACCCAAAGCTGAAGTTGTTGCCGTTGCCGTTGCCAGAGGCGCGTGTGCACTTCATGGAGCAGCTTGACACCCGTTCGACAAGAATGCCAAGCAACAACAAGATGCCGAAGGTAGACCACTTTCAAGCACAGCACGCAGCCAACCAACCAGCTTGGGCCCAGAACTGCCGGCTAATATGGCTGAATTGTTTTTTCTAACAATCTTGACGGATACTGCGAATTCGAGTGCTCAAGTGCTCGGAACAAGACTCGTTAATCATAATTTAAAGTATATTTTAGTCTAGTTTTAAGAGACCAGAAACTACATTTGATCTTCATTTATATCTTTCTCTCTCTCTCTCTCTACCTTTCTTTAGCCTTATTTATGCTTTCTTTTTTTTTGCTTTCTTCTTTTATTACTTTTATTTATTGTATATTTTTTTTATTTAATTTCACTTTTAAGTAAATTTGTTGTACATAAATTATTTTTATTAGATTTATTAGGGGCAACTAAAAATTTTGCACTTATTGCTGCTGGCTTCGAACCAACAATTTTATTTTTCATTCTGACTAACTCATAAATATATATATATACATATTTTCTATCTTTATACTTATATTCAATTAATTTGTACTTTTAAATTAAATTCTTATTATTAATAAAGTGTCTATAAAGGGTTGTTTTTTAAGCACAATTTTCAATAGAGCATCAAAGCTTCGACTTTAATACTTTTTTCCTGACTTAGCTCTTTGTTAGTTGAATTTTTGTTATTAATTTATAAATAGTTTTTGTGTAGCAAAATTGAGCAAAACCCGTTGTTCATGAATTGCGGTTTATCATGAAAATTCTAAATGACTTGCGGTCGCCATTTGCTAAATTTTAATGGCTATTGCACTTAAAAGCTGTACGAACAACTTCATTGTCGCTATTTTGCCAAAGACCTTGACTTTCTTTTCGAATTTTCTTCGGCGACTACAATTAGCCAAAAGCCATAAAAAAAAACAGCACTTGTGGCTGGCAAAGTTGACATTACACCGCCAGTTTTTTTTTTGAAAGCAAAAATGTTTATCTGTGTATAGAAAGCCAAAGTCAAAGCGTTTATGTTCGTGTTTTGTTATTGTTTACTCATGCATGTGGCCAAGCAGAGTTTCTACAGCTTGTGACATTTCACTTTGCCACAGTGTTCATTGTGACCTGAGACTTCCCTTTCATATGCAAATTTTAATTCTTAAAAACGATAGACAAATAAGCGGAATTCGCCAGTTGCTGCTGCTGACAGGCCTATAACAAAGGGTCTTTGTTTCTGGCGCTACAATAGAAAATCAATTAAAGAGCCGCCAAATGTTTCAAGAGCCTTCCGCCTGCACTTAATTACAGTGTGGCAAGAGTTACGCAGTTTGGAGCTTGCAGCAAATCCCGACGCAGGTCCATAACTAGTTTTCACTTAAACACACACGCACACACACACACAGACACACACACACACATACACGGTTCAAGGCAATAAACTATGCGCAACCGAAAGCCGGCAGACGGGTCCAAGGCGCAGTCTGGACGCGTGTCTGCACAAAATGCATTTCAATTTCATTACGTTGGCCGTCTGGTGGTCTGGTGAATGTTGACCGTGCATGTCATTCGCATTTATTTTGAAAGTTGTTTGCTTCCTGCTGCTCGCTCAGCATATTTTGTTTTTCGTGCAATTTTAATTAAAAAACACTTTGCGCCAGCATACCGCAACTATTCAATGCTATTTGAATGCTCATCAGTGTCAGTTGCAGTTTAAACTCAAACTCAAATTTGTTAGAGGACTCTTCAGACCGACAGTGAGAACGCGCGTCAGTTAACTGAAATAGAATTAGTCTGTGCTTAGCTGGCAAAGTGCCGAGCACTGGGCAATAAATCAATAAAATCATAAGCCGCAAACCGCATTGTGAAAGACGCACTCAAAGATTGTTGCTCGAGTGCTTTGGCACACTTTAAATCCTTCAGCGAGCTGTTCTCGATGGCAAAACTAGGCAAAGTGCAATTCAAAGTGCAGTCAAGGTTAATTTGATCCTTTATCAAACTAAGTGTCGTTTTACACTTATACTTCATTTATGCTATTTATTTCTGTAAGTCCCTATTTATTGCATTATATTTTAAGCAACACATTCTATGACATTTTTCTAACTCAATATTCCACAGAACTAAAATGAAAGTAAAAATATGTCTGATTTTCTTTTTTTTCATAATTCGTCAAAGCTCAATGCATTATTTTTCTTTCTTTAATCTTAAATTAAATATGTCTTAATTTCTGTAAGGAAAATAACAAATTATAAAATTTGCATAAACCGTTCAATTACTAAAAATAAGTGTGACAGTATTTCAATTCGGTCAAAAACTTCAATTGACAAAAAACAACTTTTGAAACTTAAACGAACTTAGATTTAAAAGAAAGTAATTTAAAACATTATATTAAACGAATAAAAATTACCTTGTTGGTGAAAAAGTTTTTAGTTAAATAGAACAACAATTGTTGGTTTGACTTAACTTGTTTTTTAAATATTTAAATTAATTTAACCCGATAGGCATATCGATAATATTTATCCGATTATTGCCAGAGTTCGAACTTCATTAACCAATACTGCACAGCATTTTGCAGCGTTGACAACTCTGCACCAAACTTTTCAACAGCTGTTTGCTACTTCGCGCTCAAGCTAAATGTAATTTAAGCAATCGCCAAGATCGTTACAATGGCCAGCACATCGCGGAATGCCTCTCGCAGAGGCAACACGTCCAATTCGCAGTCACGAGTAGTTCCAACCCAGGCGGAAAGCCAACATGTCGAAATAGACCATCAAGTACGGGCTATTCTGAATTATATTTTGTGCCATTCGGCCTATAAAGTGCCGATCAAACACAATGATCTAATGTCGCTGGTGGATGGCAAGAACGAGTTAAGTGCTCGGTTGTCGCTGGTCACCGAGCTGCTTAAGGAACGCTATGGCATTAAGCTAATCCGGCTGGAGGGTACTTCCAAAAGATACATTTGTGTGGCCGAGGCACCGGCCGCATCCGCGTACGAACTGACGGCTGCACAGCGTCCCCAGTTTACAATGCTCTGCATTATACTCACGTACATCTTTTTGCGTGGCAATCATATTGAGGAGGAGAAACTGTTCAGCATGCTGGACATGTTGGGCGCTAACGTGCAGGAGGAACATGGTTACTTCGGCGACCAATTAGGCAAACTCATCGAGGATACATTCGTAAAGCAACAGTATCTCAAGCGGGAGCGCTCCCAACTGAGTCCCTATGATGATACCAAAACCAGCTACAGTTGGGGACAGCGTGCAAAGTGCGAGTATTCCTATCAGCAAATTGTGCAGTTCGCATCCAAGCTGTTTGACCAGGACCCCTCCTACTTTCAGCAGCAACTCATGATTGCCGAAGGCATGGACAATCCCGAGGCGGCGCAGCGCGGTTCTCTCGCTGTTAACAACACCGAATCAAGGTACGCCGATTTAAATGCAGATTCTGAAAATTTCATGGACACCGATAGTCAATAAAGTTGTTAACAGTATTATAATTAAAACAATGTTAAAGTTGTACCTTAAGTCTTTTTTTATTTATGTCTCCTTATCCAAAATAATTACTGGGAAAACTCTCAACTCTGGATAGCGACTGTCTCGAGACTTGTTCTGTCGAGGCATTCTCCTCCTGCTTCCCCTGAAGAATGTTATCTCAAAGCGTTCCCCGCTTTTATCTCTATTCTCTGTCTCCAGCTTCTCTGTTCATTCATACCCTTTCTTCGACTTAAAGAATGACAACAGTTTTTCATTTATTTTAGGCACAACTAATTACATTACATTGCATAAAAAATATAAATATTAAAATAAACATTAATTTACACATAAAATCAGTTTTTAAACACAGTTAATACTTGGCATAATCCGTGTCCATGACAAGCTTTCCATCCTTGTCTTTGAGACGCACTCGTCCATTGGAGTAGCGCGTTTCTTGGCTGCCATCGGGATAGACGAGCTTCACAGTGCCGTCAGGATACTCGCGCCGTTTGTTTAACTTGGTGTGTATTTCCTTCTGGCCATTGGGCAGATTGAGTATCTTGTCACCGTTGCGCAGCTGTATTAAATGCGTGCCGTCCGCATAGCGCCACTCCTCCAGTCTCTCCGTATCACTGGGATCCACAGTTTTGATGGTATTATTGGGAAAGTGTATTTCGATGATGCCATTCTTGTGACGGTGCTCGGTTTGTCCATTGGGAAACTCCAGTATTTCCAGGCCGTCCAGATAGCTGGTGTGCCACGTGTTTGTCTCTGCGTAGTAATACTTGACGGTGCCAGCGCGTATGTCTGTCTCCTTGATATCCTTGTTAAAGTACAACATACGCACGCTCATACCATCGGCACTGATCTTCTTGAGATTGCCATTTGGATACCAAATGTCTTTGCTGCCGTCCGCATTAACAATCTCGCGCTTAAACTCGCTATTGTTGTTGCTATTGCTGTTATTATTGGTTTCAGCCACCGTTGTTTCTACAGCAGGCGCCGCTTTTGCAGTAGGCACGAGCACAACCTCATCCAGCTCACAGGAACTGCTGGAGGCATAACCCTCGTTCAGTGGCTCCGATTTCCTGCGACTACGACTGCAGCTGTGGCGACGACGGTGGCTTGCCTTGTCCTGCAGGATGTCACTTATTGATTTGTTTTGCCGTTTGCCATTCTCATCCATATTCTTTGCTGCGGGCAATACCGTTTCCTGCCAAACATAAAGATATGAGTTTGATTTTTATTTTGGAATTTATAGAAAGTACTTACCAGTTTTGGCGCCAGTCGCGCAATATTCCGGTTGATTTCCTGCAGCATTTTGCTGTTGTTCTCGCGCGTTACCTTGACCAGCTCCTGCTCGAGCCGCTTATTTTCACGGCCCAGCAGCTCGATCTCGTCGCGATAACTGCGTTGCTCCTTCTCGCTGGCACGCAACTGGGCACGCAGTCGCGCCTGCGCCGACACGTGCGTCTGTTCTTTTTGCTTCAGCTGCAGCTGGAGCGCCTCCACGTCTTGCTTGAGCGCCGCCAGCTCCTTCTTTTCCTTGCTGTTTACATTGCTCTTTTGGAGTCGCATTTGCTGCTCGAATTTACGACGCTCCTCTTCGATCTTCATGCGCTCATCATGCAAATAGATTTCCGCCTGGATTTTCTCGTCGTGCACACGCTCCATTGCCTCCATGTGATCCTGCGCGCATTTGGCCTGATCCAGCTCGTGTTGTTGCTTGAGCCGCAGCAGCTGCGCATTTTGCTCCTTGAACGTGGCAATCTCTGTTTCCAGCTCCTCAAGACGCGTGCGCACCAGATTAGCTTTAGTTTGCAGCTCCTGCGCCATCGGCTCTTCGCCAGCTATTGTCTTCGTCTGCTGTGTATTTCGCTGCTCCAGAGCCTGAAAAAGCGCAGCTTTGAATTCCTCAAAGAGCTGCACATTTGTACCATCCTGCAACGTTGCTTCATCCGAGTATTCATGTGTATCAGTGGAGTCGGAGAAGCGCACGTGCACCTGAGTCTTGCCGCTGCCAATCTTGAGCGGCGTCAAGGTAGTACTTCCCTCATCTTCATCCCCATCGTCGTCGTGTTCACTGATGACCTCCGACACTTCGGGCTGTAATCGCATTTCGCGCATGTTTTGGGTTATAAAAATCTGGTCGCTATCGTCAGCGGCGTCCACCTGTCGACGTTGCTCCTTGCGTGCCATGAACGTGCGTATGCAGCTGGAGTTCATATCGATATTGCCCTCGCGTGCCTTCTGCTCAAGCAGCTCGAAGATACTCACATTGTCGTCGTTTTCAACGCATATTTGCGCTGTGCGTCGATGCAGCACTGGCGGCTTAATTTTCTGAGTGTCCAACACCTTGGCCCAGCACACGTTCGTCACGGCACTTGAACTGGTCTCGCAGGATTCCTCATCATCGGCCGTTTGTCCTTTGGCTTGCTCTGCGTCGTTCAGTTCAACAAAACGCACTTTGGGCGATATGCTCGAGTTTGTGTTGCTGGAAGAGCCATAGGAAGACTTCAGATCCGGAGTGGAGCTGCACGCATTCTTGGCATTGATCAGTAACTGCTGAAATTGATGCTCCTTGAGGGACAGCGCCGTTGGAGGCTGCGCAGGTGCTTCTTCGCGCACGCACGGTTTCTTTTGCGTCGTCTTTAAAATGCTGCGCTTTTGCTTTTTGACAAGCGTTGGTGTGCGCAACTGTGGATGAGCGTTGGCAAATTTGTAGCGCGGTAAATTGTTAAGTCGCAGTTTATCGGGATCAACATTGAAGCGCTGTTTTAAACCCTCACCGCGGCGTAGATACTGCCGCTTGGGCTTCGCTGGTCGTGGACTGATCTGGCCAGTAGCAATCTCGGTAAGTTGGAAGCCTTGCGCTATCTTATCCTCCTCGTCCTCCTGATGGTCCGCATGGCGCGGCAACTGTATACTCAATGAGTGCTGCTGTTCATGCTCATTAAGCTCCTGCTCGTTCTGTGGTTGACTTGCATCCAAAACGCTGTCGTCATTTGTATTCAGCTCTTTGTGCAGTAGGCCGAGCATTTGGTACATATTGCGCTGTTCCAGGCCCAACATTAAACGCTGACTGTTTTGACGCTCCTCGAGCAGGCGCTTTTGCTCCTCCTGCCAGCGATTAAGGGCGGCTAAGCGAGTCGATATATCCAGTTGCGTGGCAGCTGACGCTACCACAATATTTTCATCTGGTTGTTCCATATTTCACTGGAAGAAATTCATTTGTTTATGTTTATTTATATATATGTAGGAACCAGACGCTACGCATTCAAAAAAGAAGCCCAAACAAAAGTGTTGGAAAGTGTCAAAAATACCAGGGATGCAAGAGTAAAACCCCAAAACTACAATTGCAATAGATAATTTATAAAATCAGTTAAACTTATGTTTTTATTTGTGCCTAATATTATTTATGTACAAAGATTATGCGGATTTTTACATATCCGGCTCCTGCTCTTCATTCTCTTCCGGCTCATCAAAATCTCGTACTTGCACGTCGGCATCTTCGCCATATTGCAGTATACTATCAATCTGTAGCAAAAGATCACCAACGCTCTCCTCATCCTCTACATTAAGTGGGAAAAATCGCACCAAGCTGCAAAACATAAAAAAAATTCTTGATATTATTAACTACAACTGTTTATCTTTGAGAATGTACAGGCTGCATAGTGGCAACGCCAACGCGGCGTATGTTTGCCAGCCCTGGTTTAGAGCAAATAATTTTTCGTCGCGTCGTAAAATGTGCGCATAAACTGAACCTTAAAATTACAAATAAAGCTTAGATTTACGTAATACAACAAAATAAAACTCAATTGTAACCCTAAGGGTAAAGCGCCCACAATATTGGGCGCGATAAACAAGTGTGTCGAAAATACCCCAAAAAATCCCAAGCAACAGCAACAACAAAAGCAAAATTGACATATTTTCGATACAACATTTTTTGGGCACACACCAAAAACGGCAAAGAAGCTAAAAAACCCTGAATTTACGACCGCACCGTAATTCAAAACAATGGAGGAGCAAATGGGCATGGACTTGACCAAGGTGTACGTTGTACGCTCAGCGAAAGGCGTGGACATGCTATGCGTCGACGATTACCTTTATCATTTCGATCGTATTGGAAAAAACAACACATACCGCTGGCTGTGCAATCGTCGCAAAGATAAAACGACGCCATGCCGCTCTCGTATCTCCACCATTGTGCCCAACTCAAAGGACAAGACGACGCACGTTGTTGTCGATGTTATACAGGAGCATGTGCATCCACGCTGCAGCGACCACGAAATTACAAAAGTCTCCCAGCGCAAGCGTCTCTCCAACATGAAAATGAACGATGCCTACAGCACCACGCAGCCAAAGCGCGCTCGTCTCTACGAGCGCGCCACGGCTGGTCTCAATCCACCCGAGTGGATAACTACGCAGAGAGAAAATGAGGCACTACAATATTCCTTTCATCTGGACTTTGAGGTGTGGCCCAATGACATCTTTCCTTAACATAATCGACAGTTTTGTTTGTTGAGCTTTAAAATGATGCACCCTGATACAAATTTGACTTTTCCACAGTTTCTAGATCTAATTAGATTTTTATTTACAAACAATGTCTGGGTTTCCGTGTGTCTGTCGAATTGTTTATATATGCTCAAAATTTGGGTTATTTCTTGACCAAAACCAAGATCGCTAACTTCTATCATTTTTAAGGGGTTACCCAAAATTTAAAACCTCCTATAATGAAGTGTTTTGATCTATAGTTCTTAGACACTGAGCAGAGCAGAAAGTTTTTGAATTCGAAAAATTTGTAATTTTGGGATTTTAACGAAAACTGGTCTTTTTCCAAAATGATTAAACAGTTTTATTAGGGTTTTAAATTAAAGGTTATTATGTGCTTTCTGGTTTTAATATTTGGAATCAATTCTATTTCCCTTTTGCAGGACAAAGATCGTGTTTATATGCTGCGTCGACGTGATGGTCGCGTCATGGTTTGCATTGATGGTCATCTCTACTATCTGGCCGGGAAGTCGTACAAGGGCGACATGTACCGCTGGACGTGTGTGCGCAAGCGGGACATTGAGTGCACGGCCAAGATCTGCACGGAGGCGACGCTGGCTGGCGCACATAGGCTGCATGCAATGGAATCGGACGCGCATATACATCCGCACTACTCGGCCGATAAGCTAATGCAAATGTTTGCCAGGCATCAGATTCTATTGGTGGACGACGATCAAACTGTGGAGGTACTTCAGGAGTGCCCCAATTTGGAATACTTTGATCCGGAGCTGAGTCTGGAATCGCAGATGAAGGGCGACGACGTCGCCTCAATTATTATCGAAGACTGCGAGGAGAACTACGAGGAGTACATGAACATGGACGATGTGCACACCTCTGAATCTGTGCTACCCGAGCCACACGAGGAGCTGCCCATGTCCGATGACGAAATGAAATGGCCTAGCGCCACAAATATTATTGACAACTATGTGGCACCGCTCGATTATGATCCGCTTTCGGAAACAGATTTGACTAAGTTCACATTCCTGCCTTCGGCCAAGGGCCGCAAGGTGCTCTGCTTGGATCGGCATTTGTTTCACTTCGACTCGCAGAGTCGTGCTAATGGACATATGTTCTTCACCTGCATTATGCGACGCGACAAGCAGCAAAGCTGCCATGTCCGGGTCACAATGGATCCCATCGAGAACGGGCCGGAGGTGTTGCGCATCAATGGCGAGCATACGCACAAGCCAGATCTGCAGGAGATTCTGCGGCGCATCAATCAGCAAAAGAAACAGGAGAAATTGCAGCTAATGGCGAAGCAAGGAGAAAACGTAAAAGATGACCATGGCGATGGCCATTCACTAGGCAATGAAGAAGTTGACTTTGAAAGCCACGACGAGGTAGAGACCGAGGAGGACGAGGCAGAACCAGTTAGTTTACAAGACAACAGTTATGAGAAGCTAAAAGACCACTCACCAAGCGTCAGCGTCACCGAACCTCCACGTAATGTGATCATGAAAAAGGTCATTGGCATTGATGGCATCAAAATGGAGCCCGACCAATCCAAGGCGGCCTCCATGATCGTACAGTATATGGACGATGGTGCCGACAACATTAGTGCCAAAATCGAGATATTGGCCAACGATTTGGAGGGCATTGAGCCCACCACATCGACGCCCAAACCGCAGCTGACTAACTTTCGTAAACGTCGCCCAAACACACAGCCAGCCGCAGGCGCCAACCAGCTGACAACGACGCCCTCAGACATGGACCTGACCAAAATATGCACGCTACGGTCGGCCAAGGGCAGCGAGATGCTTTGCGTCGATGGTTACATCTATCATGCCAAGAATCGTGGCCTCATCTCGCGCAATTATTGGGTGTGCATCAAGAGCCGTGATCCGGAGATCAATTGCAAGAGCCGCATATCGACGGCCACCCAAAAGGACGGCTCCATACGGGTGCTGCGTGTGTACAACAGCCACAGTCATCCGTACAGCGAGGACGACATCAAACGGCGACTCTTCAACGAAATTAACAAGAAGAACAACAAGAAGCTCAAGTTCCGACCGCTGCACTTCATCGGCAAGACCCTGGATCAAATAAAACAGGAATATGGCGACCTGGCCGTCGAGCGGCTAAACGTGTCCAATCTCACCGATGGCATTGTGGTTCACAAGAAGCCACGCAGCAGTCTCAACAGCAGCGGAACGCCTGCAACAAGAACAAAGGGAGCCGAGGGGATCCATGCAGCTGTTGCTAAAGACAAGCTAGAGGCGGCCCAAGAGCAGGAGCAGCATGACTACGAGGAGGATGTGGTCGTTGAGGAGGAAGAGGATGGTGATGTGACAATCTTACCCGAGGAAGATCAGTTTATGACTGTGGAAGAGGACAACGCGGAGGCAATTATCGAAGTGGTCGAAGAGGTGGCCGACATTGATAATTACGGAACTATTGAGTAAGTACAAGAAGATCCTATAAAGAAAAGGGGCATGCTAAACTGACACAATAAGAAATATATTTAGGTAAGGTAAAAAAGCAGATCTAAAGATTGAGTTCGTTTAGCAACGTTATCAGACTAAGAAATATGCCCAATTGGAGATTAGATTAGATTTACTGTAGATAACTTATTTACAGGGCAATTAAGTGTCGACCACGCTGTACTTTTACAACTAACAACGTTGCTAACATATTCAAAACCCACAACAACTTTAACATTTTGTCTCAGTCGAGTTTAAGAGCTGCGCGTGCGCACTTCACTGTTGGGTAAATCAGCTTGTGATATTAAAAATAAAATATCACAAAAGCAACACCTTTTTTACATTCACCTGTGGCCAGTGGAAACCTGCTTGTTGGCCACAGCGAGACAACGAAACCGGTTCGACTAGACATAAATACTTATTTGCCATCGTTTGTTTTTTGTATAATTTCAAACAGACCCATTTACACGATGAAGCTGTACGCCGTATCCGATGGGCCGCCTTCGCTGGCCGTGCGCATGACGCTCAAAGCGCTGGAAATTCAGTACCAGCTAATTAACGTGGACTTCTGTGCGCTGGAGCACCGCACCGAGGACTATGCCAAGGTGGGACGCAAACAAATCAGCAAAATGCATTTTTAATACATATTTCATTATTTCATCACAGATGAATCCACAAAAGGAAATTCCTGTCCTGGACGATGATGGTTTCCATCTGTCCGAGAGCATTGCGATTATGCAATACTTGTGCGACAAGTATGCGCCGCTTTCGACTCTGTATCCGGAGGAGCCAAATGATCGGGCGTTGGTCAATCAGCGTCTGTGCTTCAACATGGGCTTCTACTATGCGCCCATCTCGGCGCACAGCATGGCGCCCATATTCTTTGACTATGAGCGCACGCCCATGTCCCTCAAGAAGGTAGAGAACGCACTTGAAGTGTTTGAGACGTACCTTCAGCGCTTGGGCACCAAGTACGCCGCTTCCGACAATGTTACAATTGCAGACTTCGCGCTGGTTTCGTCTACGCTGTGCTTGGAAGCCATTGACTTTGATTTTACGCCGTATCCGCTGGTGCAGAAATGGTACTCCACTTTCAAAGCGGAGTATCCGGAGCTGTGGCAGATTGCCAACAGCGGCATGCAGGAGATCAATGCCTTCGAGCACAATCCACCGGATCTATCGCAAATGGAACACCCCTTTCATCCAACGCGCAAGCCCAAGGCATAAAGCTAGCGTCAAATCTTAGATTTAGTGGCCTTTGCTGCTTTTATGTCAGCATTGATTTATATTAATTGTTTTATACATGCATATTTCTATACAAATCTAAATAACATATGGTATAATATATGGTACCTAACATCAAACATTCAGTAACCTAAAAAACAGCCGAAATCAAATGTCCTTACTTGAATTGTATCAACAGTGGAGTCGCTATAGCCATGTTCGTATATCTAATTAATTTACAAACTAAAGCTATATTTGAACTGTTATGGGAATTAAGGGTTTAAAGCAGGCTTAAACTGTCGAGACTACCGAGCCATACTTTTATACAATAGGAATTGAGGGTCTTAAAGCAGAATAATCAACCGATTGGACTTAAATCGCAGCCAGTGAGAGGCACAATAGACCCTGAAGGTCACTATATAGATAACTTTTAAAAAGCATAATATTACGTATAATGTGCGCTTCACTTACCTAAAATCCTCGATGAGCGAGCCAATAGCCTCTGTAAGCTTGCGGTATTTCTCACCAAAGCCCGTGCCAATGGTCAGCTCACCCATTAGATTGTGCGTGTCGGGCTCCAAATACAGTTCGAGCTGCTTGCGCGCCTCTGAGCTCAGAAGATCGCCCTTGGTCAACACATTTACGTGCGGCTGCTCCATGTTGGCCATGACACTAAGCGCCGCCATGGTGCCTGATATGAACTTGGCGCCATCCACCATGAACTGTGAATCGAGGCAGAAGACGACGCATGTGCGAAAATTCCAAGATTCCAGCAATTGCACCAACTGCTTGCCCATCTTCAGATGTGTGAACAGCTCAATTTGGCCGGGCATATCGAAGAGTATGTAATCATCGTCAGGCTCGCCGAGCATCAGCTCATCTTCGCCACCGCACAATTGGGCTTTCAGCCAGTCCTGATTCTCGATGAGAAACTCCAGGCAAAAAATCAAACCGCCATTTGGACCGTAGTGCAGCTCCTCGTCTTCCATGGCATCGTCCAGATGAATAAGCTCTCGTATATCCGTTAGCGGTGTGTAGTTAAAATGTTCCGCGGCCGGGTCCAGATTGACAACCTGAATGTTTCTCTTGCTGTCCATAGCATGCTGTTGCATATAGCTGCAATATGTGGACTGTTAGAAGTGATTAGATGTTGAGCGGGTATATTAAAAGGTTGATTGTTTAAGCATGCCTTGCCGCTGCCAGCAGGTCCCACAACAATTTGAGCGAAGCGCATTTTTAATTTTATTTAAGGTTTAAACTTATTGCAAACCAATTCCGTTCGCGTGCGGCTGCTCAAGTGTTGAAAGGCGACAAAATAAGCTCTATTCCGTCTTTGGCACTTGCGCTGGGGTGGCAACGCCGTGACGCGCTTACGCACAGATTTAAAATGCAGAGTGACCAGGTTTCAGCGCACAGCTGTTTGAATTCAGTTAATTAAAATACGATTCTTCTGCACACATCATAAACACAAATATGACGCGTTAATTTACATATGATCAGATTGATTTATCACAACGTTCAATCACACCACAGTCGCGGCCACCCTGCTGAGGCTAAGCCTAATTGCTGATAAACATCTCAATTGTGCTGCCAAACGTGCACACGCGCCACAAGGACAGCACCGAATGAAACGACAGCTGTCCATCTAACGATTGTCCCTGTCCAGGCATGACAATCATAATGATTTTTTAAATGCCACGCTTGCAGCAAAACTATAACGCTTAAAAATACTAATAAATTCCCGTTCTCTTTTTTGTAAAATTTGTATTAGTTTTTGCCCTGCGTGTGCATGTCGGAAGACCGGAAATAATTTTCTAGTTGCACTCCCGAACCCGAGCTGAAACACCCACCCCAAATAAAAACTGCACTTGTGCTTTATGATTGTGTTCTGTCCGTTTGGGTTTTATATATTTAATGATATCAGCGACAGGGGCCGACACCAGGTGTTCAATATTTTGTGCTGATAAGTATGTTATTTAGTTGTAAATTGCGGCTTTTGGCCTCGTCGCTTGAACTGGTTAAAGGTTCCCTTTTGGTGCGTGGTATTTTTTCTTGTATTTCCTCAAAATACACATGTATTTTTATGGTATTTCTTTGAAATTGGAATGCGTTTATAGTATTTCTTTTAAATATTCGCATTTATTTAATTTTAAACTAAACCACTAATTATAACATTTAGATATTAGCAAACTTAGAGCAATTAAATACCACAGAACATGTTTTTTAAATATTTTAAAATTGGAATATATGTATGTATATGTTTATAAGGTGCCACTACTACATATCGATGACTAGCAAAGCTTGACTAGTTGAGAGTTGCATTGCGAGTTGAAGAATATTCCTTTAAAGACCGCCTCCGCTCCCAAAGATGCCCGCTGCGGCTGCGGCGGCGGCATCACTGATGTCCCCGCTGACATTGAAGTCCTCGCTGCTCTGGTTGCTGTTGTGATTTTGACTAGAACTGGAGCTGATGCTGCTCTTTACAGCGCTGTTGTTGGTGTACAGCGGCTGGACTGGTTGCTGGTTGGTGGCTCCATTGGGATCGTCTGGTGTCCAGGTGCGAGCGTAGAGCTTGCTGCCCGGATAGCGATCGCCCTTGCGGTACCAGGATAAGGAATGCGACATGCCGCCAGCTATAAAGTAACATTGTAATATTTGTATAATTATTGCAAAGGTTTTAATTACACTATTCGATTCTATTCAATAGAAAGTCAAGCGCCGCCCAGTCAATTAAGATTGTTGCCAAAAACTGAGCAAACGCTATTAGCGGACACATTACAAGCACATCAGCGGCAACAGGACAAACAAGCAAAGGGTTCGCTAGTCCTTGATTGTTGCTGTTGTTGCAGCTGTCCACCATTGCGCCTTGAACAAACAGAAACCCAAAGCACATACACACAAATCCTCCCCTCTTTCATATACTGCTGCGTCCAATCAGCTTGCACGCAGGATAAAATACCCATTCCCAATCCCTGTGCCCACTTCTGAAGCTTGGTAATTTGTAGCGAGCACTGTTCTCGAGTGCTTGATGCGGGTGTTGCTCAAACATGCGGCATGCCACCCCACACAGCTTCACACTCGCCCACCCACCCATACAGTCATCTTGCAAGTTGGTGTGAACATATGCCAGGCGCGTGCGGCCCTTCAGTCGAATCTGGCCCATTCCATTAGCCAGCCAATATCCACTTGCTGCCATTTAAATGGGCCCAGACTATCGTGTTGGGGTTTATTTTTTTTTTTGTTGTTGTTACGATTTTTATCTATTGCTTTTTGTTTTTCTGTTTTTGCTCAACGCTTTTAATGCCCGTTAAGCATGAAAACGCTTTCTGCAATACTCCTGTTGGTCCTCTTTGGCCTCAGTTGCCCTTTAACAGGACCCACGAATCGCTCGGCTATGGCGACAGCAGACATCTGCTGGAGTGTAACGAATTTCTCACGATATGATTATGTCGATTGGGCTTTGTTGTTATTATTTTTGTTGTTGTTACTCTGTTGTTCCCCATGTCGACTGTTGTCTCTGTGTGTGTGTTTGGAGTCGGAAGTTGGGGCAAGGTGTTTGTCATTTCGGATTTTATCATAACAAATTATATGTCGGCATGTCGCATGTAGCATTTAACTATATTTTATCGCAGAATTTTCATGGGTTTTTGTACTTAATAAATGTGAAAAGTTTCACTTGTTCTATTTTGTATATAATTTGTCAAAATTGGACCTTCGATTCATATATGTCATAAGACTACATAAATTCGTTCTGCCCAAATAGTATTTGCCCTTTATATTTAACTTTATTATTAAGAATATTTAGCGGTAATTATATATTTTTCATTACGCTTCAAAATTATTTTTAATACTATTACTAAACCTATATACCTCAACGCAAGGATCGTTTTATTAATCGGTGATAAACACTAGAACTGATTTTCAATACAAATTTTGTATAAAATAATCATTGTATATTAACAGCTCGAAAATTGGTCAAAAACTTTGATCGAATTGAGAATATATTTATTCTGTTAATTTATTTACATATGCTATAACTAAATGTCAAATCTTATATAGAATCTTTTAAGCATTAGCGAGTACACATATTATAAGACTTTTCAAACATAGCTCAAGTAAATTTATATAGTTAAATACCTGCCAATTAAATCAAAATCTCTTAAAATACCTGGACGCCTCTTAAAGTTTTTTATCACAAATTTTACAGTCTATAAATAAATGTCCACTTATGAATTTTATTAAATATTCCCAAATGCCCAAAACTATAAATTTTCACCTAAATGCCAATAAAAAATATGTTGATAACGGTTAACCACCGGGTATAAAAATAAACCAAACAAGTTTGTAGCACAAGTAAATTTCTGTTGTGACAAACATAAGTTTAAAAAAAAAAACTTGTAAAAAAACTCAAATTTTGAGCAAATCATTCAAAAGTGAAACACCCTTTGGCCAACCAAGTGGTTGGCCTATTAGTTATGCAGATGTCTCGGCCCGGGGATGGGGATCGGGATCGGGATCGGGATTGGGAATGTATGCGATGTCATACATTTTGAATAGAAAAATTATTAACCAAAAAACCGTAACTAAAGCAACTTTTATGAGCTGGCACACGGAAACCCCTAATCCATTGTGCCTTCTCCCCCCCCAGCCCCGGCACGAGATGTACAAAAACCTTTCGTGTCTGCGGTGTCCTGGCCGTACCAGCGTGTTCCATGATCGATGCGATGGCAGTGGGCAAAACAATTTGCTTGACTGGCAGTCACGCAAAGCCCGCAAAGCGAACCCAGCCGCGAAGTGTGAAAATTCTAATTAGTTACACTTATACAGACGCAGCAGCCGTACCCGAACATCCGAATATCCCTAACCCATACCCATACCCACAATCAACCACCGAGCAACCCCCAATCCACGGTTACAAACCGCATCGATGGTCTTTAAATATGCAACTCGAACAGTCCAGTTGAATTATGTCATTAAATGTGGACCTGAGCAGCGCCCACAACAATTGGATTGACAACTTACTGCGATCCTTCAGTATGATTTTCTTGGGCGGCTCCTTCTGGTAGTTGCGCTGTACGCTCAGGCCAGCCTCATTCCCGTTCTTGTCCTTCTTGACCATTTCGCTCAAAAAGGTTATATAACTAATCGCTAGTTTTAGCGTGTCCACCTGAAAGCGGAATAAAATTTGACATCCTTTTGTTACTTAACTGATAATGATTATATATAATATAATGTTCTTCTTGTTTGAATTTCCCAAACTAAGCAAGACAAAAATACTTAAATCCAAGTATGACAAATGGAAATCAATGTAACTTTAAAATAAGAGCGAGATTCTTTTTTAATGAATTATATATTTAATACTCTAAAAAAGCTAACATTTTCTTTGGCAAAGTATTGTAATTAAAACTTTTAGGTATATAAGAAAAAAATACTTAAAATCAATATTGGATTTTTGATAATAATTATACACCTTTTATATACATATATCAAAATAAGACTAAAGAGTCTTACTTAGACAATTTTTAACACATACATATGTACATATTTAAGATGATTGGATATGTATTTTTTTTTTTTGATAAGTTATACTTTTTAACTAATCACATCCTATCAAAACCTTTAAAAAAATATTGAGTACCTCTACCTTCCAACCCAAAGTAATTAAAATCTACAGCTTTAAGCTGTGTTGAATTATTTTTAAGGAGCACACAATAAAGTAATTAGCTTAAAATCTTTACTGAATTTGAGATGCTGATATCTTAAATTTAGATCTTCAAGATCTTATTTGTTAATTTAAAGGTTTATATAAAATATGAAAATATGTTGAATTTAATTCAAGATAGATTTTCCGAATGAAGGACTTCCTAACTTGCTTAATTTATAAACTGCCTAAGATTAAAAAGAACATGAGCTACTGATTTCCAAACTTAACAGTTAAGTTCTTTAATGACTGTAATTAAATTTAATAAAATTTTTTATTTTTTTAATTTTAGTTTTTTAGCTTTTTATTTCAAGAGAGATTCGCCTAGACCCAAGAACTGATCTCACCTTGCTGAGTCGCTTCTCGTACGGCAATGTTGGTATATGGGTACGGAGTCCTTCGAAGGCCTCGTTGATGCTCTGCATGCGTCGACGCTCGCGCAGATTGGCCGCCTGGCGCTGCTGGGCCATCTGCGAGGCGCACTTCAAGCGACGCGGCTTGTGGCTGCGCCGGCTAAACAGGGAGTAGCTGAGATCGGTTATTATCGTTGGACCCGAGCAGCAACTGTTGCTGGCGTCCACTCACCTCTTCTCGTTGTTCTCCTGGTCGCTGTTGAAGCCGCTGCTGTACGCATCGTCGTCGTCGTCGCTCTCCGAGCTGTGCTCGTCCCCGAAGTAGTACTCGGAGCTGGAGTTCGAGGCGTTGGTGGCCTGCGAGCCCTCGAAGAAGTGCCGAGCCATTGTGGCCTCCAAATCGAAGTTGTCCATGGAAAACATTTCTCTACTTTTTTGCGCCTGCTGATCACTTTTATTGTGCCTTTATTTCATAACGCCCTAAAAAACGCCTCCGTTTGTAAATCTGATTGGCGACGCGTGCTCGGCACGTGCCGGGACGAAGGACCTGGAACAAGTGCAACGCGTGTCGTCGTCGTTGACTCCTGAAAAGGACACATAACATGATTTTTATAGATTTTTATCTTAACGATCTTATCGGTTAACATTGATGTGGTAAGCCCCCCAATTCAGTTGTTCAATTGATAATAAACATGTTAAACATAAAAACACGGTTGATTAGATAAGGAGCTGATAACGGGGCTTTGCCTTGTCGCTAGTTAGTTTTAGATATAAACACACATCAAACACCATTTGAAACACATTAATGAGTAATAAACTTATAGCAAAAAAAATAACAATATTTAAATAAGTTTAGTCAGCATGTTTATAAGTATATATGTTTATGTATTTTTTAGGGGCACCTTCCGGTTCCACAATAAAATCACAAAAGCTTGTTAATAATTTTATATAACTCATAATTTTCAACTTGATCTAAAAAACAACAAAAAATAATTTCTGTAAAAATACAATAATTATAAATTATACAAAGAAAGTCAATTTTAATAATTCTTTTTAACTTTTATTTAAAGTCAGCAAGAAATTTTAATTGAGTTCATAGGAAGCTTTTTTTCTAAATATTTCAAAACTAAATTATGATTAAACTTGTTAAAAGCAGTGAGATTTTAAATAATATTATCATTTTTTGAGTAAAATTTATAATATTATTTTTTCGAAAATATTTTTCCATCAAACCCTTTTTTAGATCTCAGAGAATAGTTAAATTTCATATAACGCATAAAGAAAGACATTTTCAACCCTTCCATATACAATTTTTAATGTGATGAATATTTCTGAATTTATAATTATATTTATTTATTTATATTTATTTATAAAATTTCAGGGTTTTTTGGGTTTATGTAACTGTTATCAATCGGAATTTATTTTTAATGTACCTCTTGTTAATGTTAATGTTCTCATCACTGATTACAAGTTAAATTTAACTTTTTAAAACTTTCCTAAAATGTTAACACAGAAAAACCTATCTGATATGTAAGTGTCATCATATTAACAATCGATCGATCAATATGTAACTTAAAGAGGAGATTTTTTATAAATGATATTAGGAGACACTCAGCAAAGATATTTGTACTTATAGTATAAGTACACACATATTGATCACTTATTTTATTGATCAGATTTAATTTAAGCTTGATTTACTGTCGATTTTACTTATCATTATTATTTCAATACTTACATACATATGCATTTATCTGTTTCTATAGTTATATACAAATATTAATAAAAAAGGAACTATTAAAAATGTAAATACTTGAAACACGTCTATTTTTTTTTTTCTTAAAATTCCGAACAAATTTTGAAATTAAGTTGCTTACTGATCTTCCATATATATATATATATATATATATATATATATATAAATCATTTGGTTCATAAATAAGTATCAAATGGTATTGTTTGATCACAAAGGCAAAATCTTATAGTAATTAATAAATAGACTCTTTATAATAATTTGACTATATCTGAAATACTGAGAAATGTTCAATCAATAAATTGTTTCCTTGTTTAGTATATTTATATTATTTAATATAAATACAAATTAACCATATATTATGAACACACAGTAGTTTATGTAATTTAATAAATCTGCATGGAAATTCCAACTTTTCTTATTGGAAATTAAATATTTATTTATATATATATTTATATTTTATTTAAATCATTATAAACTGAATTTATAGCACTCAACTGTTAATTCCCGACGGTATTCAAAGCTTCTTTCTTGAAATCTTGTACCTTGTTTAACTAATTATATGCAATATCCACTTGGCTTAATAATTACACAAATGACGATTTGGGTTTTCAATATTCTGGAATTGTTCAGCACCAGTTCGAAAATGTTCTAAAATATTGCCAGCGACGGCAGCAACATTTGCGAGCGCGTTTTTTGGTAGCGAACGCGTCGAGAGCCACGAGACGAATAACGGTTTGCCGGCAGGAGGGCACAGGACACGTCTGTCTGATAAGAGCTCGCCGAGTTGCGGGGTTGTTGCCTGCTCCTTTCTGCGCCGGATAAACGTGTGCAAAGTCGTCTATCATATCAATGGCGGTGCCACATCAGAAACTACGGCCAGCTGGGCGGAGTCCGTGTGTTGTGGCCAATCAGAGCGCACCGCGCCGTCGAAAGTTTCCGACTCTCCGGGGTGGTTATAAGCTTATTAAGTTCGGGGCCGACAAGGGTGGGGCGGTGGGGGGGGGGGGTAGAGATGCGTACTGATTTTCATATGGAGCGACATCGAATTGTTTTTTGATTTCGGGCGCGTTTATCTGTTTAAGCGGAATTATTGCCCGAGTGGCATTCAAGTGGCATGGTACATTGTTTAACCATGGAATTTGTGTAGCCGGATTGGAAAATGGAATTGTGGGTGGCCCGTGGGTTGGGTTGGGTTGGGGGCTTTATAAAACAGACAGCTGCGTTATTTTGCTGCTGCTCTCACGACACACATGATGATGATGATGTCTTGATTGTCTCGAGCGGCGTCTAAGTCTAATTAATGGAATGTTTTACTCAGGCAAAGACCTCAACTGACAGTTAAAAAAATTTGTCAACCAGCATAATTTTTAAGCATTAGCGAATGCAAATATTTGCACTGTCTAGGCGGAACAGCTCCATTCAAACACGTATCCTGCTGCATAGTTTAGGGCGCCGACAAGGGTGTCAAAATATGCGCTTGGCACTCATCCCCTGCCAGTTTGTTTGTTGTCCTTTTTTCCTGTGTCTGTTGCCGCTGCTCTTCCCCCCGCTCCTTTACCTTTCCCTTTTCCATTCTTTTTCCCCCCCTCCGGACCGAGTGCCTCATCATCATCGGCGACGAGCTCACTAAGGCTACCCATGATAAACAAATTGTTTTGCCTCTCTATCGTCCTCGTCCTCGTCCTCGGCGTGGTTGTTGCCTTGTTTTCATTGCCAGCGCTGCTCGCTTTGTGCAGCTGTATAAACAAATTAGTTTTCAATTTTATCAAGTTTTTGCCCACTGGCAACCAGTTAACATCCGATTGCAGCTAAGGCTAAGAGTGAACCACTGGCCAAAAACTGATGGCCCTGTTTAAATCAAGACCCTTTTCAATATCTTCAAATTTCAGTAATTCATTTAAGTATCTATATTTTTCAACATTAGCAGTAATTAAGAAAAAGTTGCTTTGTCATCGTCTGTTTCTTACCAGATCGAACAACTATATTATATATATATATATACCTGCCTTGGGCTCTATTAATTGCAAATTGAAACATTTCTTTTTTATCCAAATAATAATTAAATATTTGTCTGCCTCAGAGAACAACAAAATATAGCTTTCAAAGATATTTTAAGGAATATATAAATATGTTTTTAAGAGTATTAATTTATTTCATCACAAATAAATGATTCTCTTTTGTTTTCAATACAGCAAACCATTAAAACTTGTTTCATAATGGAAAGCCTATACAATTTTTAAAATACATTTTACATAAAATAATAACAAGCATATTCCATAAACTTGTCAAAAGGACTGAAAATATTTGACAGATGGACTGAAAAGTATTTTTTTTCTATTTTTATATTGTCTTGATCAGTATCAGCAGCTGCATTCTATATAATCGTATCTCTTATATAAGCAATATTTGTTTGCCATTAAGCTTGAATAGTTGTTATAAAGTTCTAAAGAAACACGCTCTTAATGAAACAATTGGTAATCTAAATTTATTTGTTTATTTAAAAAAATTCTTTAATTAAATCAACTAAATTAAAAAATATAATTTTTGGAAAACATATATATATATGAGGAGGCAGAATATCCTGGTGTATATAAAGTATATCTCTCAGTAATTTAATTTCAGTAAGCTGTTCTTCCTTTGTGAACTAGTATTAAAAAGTCTGGTATACCCGAAGGTAACGTCGTTAATTGTTGGTATAAAATAATTAGAAAGGTCGGTTGTATATAGAATATCTTCCTGTGCTTAAATTTCTGTGTCTATATTTGTAGTAATATATATAATTTTTGTTCCAAGACGCACTTTATTTCATTAAAATTGAAAGCTAATGTTAGATATTTCAAAACAAAATTACCTATATTTAGTTTTGCAAATATAAATAAATGTATAATAATAAATGTATAATAAACATATGTACACTTATTAAAGGCCTTGGCTTATATTAAATATATTCATTCACCTGTTAGATTCATTTGCACAATGAAATTTTATTTTTTTACCTACTTTCAGTAAACAATTCCTTCAGCATCTTAAATTTAGTAGTTAGAAAATAATTCTAATAATAATACCTATATATAAAAATCCTAAATATGCCTTATCTGCAACTTCTAAAGCATACTTACCCATCATAGAGATCTCAGCCTGCTTCTAAATAGGGTAATATAATATAAGCAAAAAATAACGTCTAAAAATTAGGCAACTACATAAATAAATAGATTATGTATATTTTAAATTATTTTGGTAAATACTCTAGTACGATTTCTTCTAAATACATATGTGGTAACTATTAAACTAAAAGTTTTCTATGCATATAAGTATATGATATTTGTAAGATAGTAGGAATTATGAAAGTTTTAAAATGTTAAGCACCTGCCACAATTCCCCTAAAATTGTAATACATAATTAAAGCTCCAGTGAAATAAGTACCACCGCACTCCGGTAAATACCAGGCTGCGAATTACGTACACGTCATATAGCACAATGAAGCGTAACCGCCTCTATGAGGACTTACCCTATCTAATGCGGACCCTATATCATTACACGCAATTGCCTGCGAAGGGGGTTGCCTCGACTCATTTTCATTTGGCACAGCGATTTTTGAATCGTTTCGTTTTTTTTTTATACGAACTCTAATTAAAAACCCAAATGTATTGTTGAGGTAGACAAGCAATCGAAAACGGGGCGCTTATCACACTGCTTGGTCCTCCGTCTGATCCCTGTCCACGTCCATTCACGGTGTTGACACTGAGCATTAAAAGGACGATTGTGAAATCCTCTTGAGTGCATGCCTGGGCGAGCAATATGTGTGTGGATTGTGTGTAAGTTTTAATCTCATTTAAAAAAGTTTTATTTTTTCCAAAGTGCTTATGTAAAGTGCAAAAATTGAAATCAACAATGCAGGCTTTCAAAAGGGTTTGCCCGGGGAAGGTACAAGGTACCTTTTTTAAAAGATCCATACAAATATCTAAGGGTACATTTGTGCAACTAGTATTAAGTGATTAAGAAAATTCAATATTCGTTACATTCTTTAATAAAAAAATATTTTTATTCGGCAAGCTAAACCTTGGTTGCTATTTATTATTTAAATTTTGTTTTATTATATCAAATCTTTGCTAAAAACTAGTATGGTTAGTTTTATTTTTTGTTCTCAGTTATTTTAATACATTATAAATCTAATGCACTTCCATATTATTTGCCCACTGTACTTTAAACTAACTACCAGAAAAAATACCCGCACTGTCAAAGCAATATGTAATATAACATAATATATTAACATAGATAGAAAATGTTAAGCAACGCTGGCATGTACGTGTTGCTTAAGTATATAAATGTTAGTACAACCAACAACGGCGTCGGTGGTGTAATGGTTAGCATAGTTGCCTTCCAAGCAGTTGACCCGGGTTCGATTCCCGGCCGACGCACATCTAAATTTTTTGCATCTTCCGTTTTTGATTTATTTATAATTTTTTACAATTTGTACATAACTTGTTCAGAAAACTTATGCAGTGGTGCAATGCGTTCATCAAAACGTTTACCATTGAACTCGAATTCAGTAAAGGGCACCGTGTTTAGCACTTTAAAACCGAGGTTCTTTCCAATTTTTTGCGTAAACACCGAAGTCCACAGAGCAGTTACTGCCGCAGGGCGTTTATCCCGCAGCTCCTCAGCTACATCCTCCAGGCCTTGACCCTGTCCAAACTCACGCGTTAGCTGAATAGTGGTTTCAGCGAGAGCCTGGGCAAGTCCGAGGCGGCCAAAATCCGGTACAGTGCCCAAAAACATCAACTCACATACGCAATCCATATTGTATTCGGCCAAAACGTCAGTCTTAGCGTCCATCGTCAACATATAGTCCATTAGACACTTTCCCTGCGGGGTTTTCACATGCTCGTTGTAGAATTTCACAAAGAAATTATCCTCGCCTGGCGGAGGAGCAAACTGCAGTTAAAGTAGTAAAATGTTAATTAAATGGGAAAAGATCTTAGCCAAATACTTCTTGCCTGCAGCTTGTTAAATGACACGGAAACAATTCGTCCACTTTCCACGTGTCTCATAAATAATGAAAGACCGTCCTGTGCTGTTATTCGGCAAAGCTCGCGCAGTTCCTTGCGCGCTTGCAAATTTTCTGGCAAATTTATTTCGCAGGCATTGCAAACAGATTCATTGCTAAAAAACCATTCAAGCACCTAAAGCGACAGAAAGGTTGTTAGGTATAAAAACAAACAATTTGTATCTCAACAATGCAGATTAAAATGTATTTCTTAAAATCAATGAAACTTGCAAAAAGTTCGCTGCGTCGGCCGGGAATCGAACCCGGGTCAACTGCTTGGAAGGCAACTATGCTAACCATTACACCACCGACGCCACGTTCTGCCAAGCGTTCGAGTTTGGTTTTGTCAAGCCTTCATAGAACACATTGCAATATTGGCATTTTGAAATTTCACAAATGTGCAAAAATCTTATTATTATTCCTATTTTACTAAGCATGCTTTTATATTAATATTTGTTTACAACATGTTACCTGTTCAATTAGTTTAAGTGCATACTTACATCAAGAGATTCCTCCAAATCCGCTTCTGTCATACTGCGAACTTCATACTTTCCTGTTAAAAGAAATAACATTAAATCAAGGAAATATCTTTGCATAAAGACAAATGTTATGTTTATGTTAATTGTGATAAGATTGAAATATTTTGAAATACACACACGTCATGAAATTGAGAATATACAATTATTATCAAAAGCATGCATTGGAAAATGCATGCGCATTTTCAGATAATTTTGCTATTAAGTTGAATTGCCAAACTTCATTATTTTGCTTAACAATTTTGAAAAGTGGGATAACAATAAAATGCTGTCAGCTATAATAGCAAGTATCACGATAGCATCTGTATATGTATACATGTCTAAGTATAATAATGAATGTATTTGACGAAAGCCAGCAATCTAGCTTTAACGTTTTAATAGTCATTCTTAATGGAGTCTGTGTATATCATTTCAAATATGATCCTACTAATATTTTTTGTCAGTTTCATAAATTTAAAGCCTTTTAATCTGTTGTACAAATATGGTTTTATGTTATAAAAAACACTTTTACTTAACATACCCTCGTGCAAGGTAGACCAAAGTTTTCCGTTTTGGGCTCTCATATTTTGTAGCTTATCTCGCCGAACGCAATAGAAACAACTGCTGCCGCCAAATCTTTGATTGTTACTAAGCTATAGCGAGAATATGATAACTATAGCCTGAGACTCGGGCACCGGTTTTACTACACTAGGCTACAGCAATGTGGGCTTATCATTTTACACCTAGGCTATCGATAAACTAAACAGTTGTGATATCAGACTTTTGAGTTTTTATTAACTAAAAGCTTGAGTTAAAACTGGATTTTTTTAAAATTGCTTAACTAATGATGACCCAGTGATCATTAAGTATAAAGGGATGCGGTTTCGCTTTGAGCGTTTTACTTTTATCTACAATACATAAAGTCAATTCAAATTGAAACACAGTTATATTTAACTCTTATTGTTATTTATATTACTCAAAGCAACTGCCCAGTAAAATTGGAAATGTGAATGCGTCAGTTGCAAACTATAAATTTCAATAAGGTTAAACAATTTTAAAGTCATAGATTCTTGTATTATTTATTTTTTTTTTTGTCTTTTATATATATGTATATGTTATTTAGATAAGCCTAATTAAACGCTATCAACAAATCGTTTATTCTAAAACAGCTGTTAGTAGTGCTGTGAAGGGCTATTTCGTTTAGAACAGCTGATACATTTGCACAGCTTAACAACACTACAACAAATAGATGCCATTAAAAAAACAAAGCATTGCACTGTTATTCTCGTTGTTGCATTGTTGTGATCAGCTGTGGAATAAAAGTACCACATCCGCCGTTTTAGAACACGTAACCTTAGGCGACGCCATGACAACGCTGTGCTAAACAAAACTCGAACATTCAATTAGTGTGAAAATTTTCAATAGCAAAATGTTTATACTGGACAAATTACTGCCTTTCATCTTTAGCTACATAAGACCGTTTATTAAGTGGTTTCTACACGTGTTTACGCGCCTCTCCGAGCTCCAGCGAATATGCTACGGCGCCCGGGCTGGAGCGCCAAGATGCCGCCAAATCGAGCGCTGCCTTTCGCAATCCAACCAGCCGGAGATAAAGACCCTGTTGAGGGAACTGGACGATGCTGCGCCCTATGCCACCGACAGAGAGTTGCTTTACTTTGGTGAGTCAGCAACTAAAGTTTAAATTATAATTAAGTGCTTATTTTTTCGTAAAGCTCCGCGCGCTGTTAAAACTGTATGCCACGTGAAACGAATCAAAAGTACCGTCCACCCGGATTTCGGCAGGATTTTTGGGAACTGCATTACCACAATTTGGGGATACAAACGTCTAATGCATCAGGTGGAAGAGCTGCGTGCCGAACCATATGATGCGGATAACCTGGAGCACGAACAGAAGCTGTTACAGCTGTGGCAACTGTTGATGCCCGAAATGCCATTGACGGGGCGCATCTCCAAGCAGTGGCAGGAGATTGGCTTCCAAGGCGACGATCCGAAAACAGACTTTCGCGGCATGGGCATGTTGGGCCTGGAGAATTTGTTGTATTTCGCAATCGCCTACAATGATGCGGCCAAGCACGTGCTGCTCCACTCGATGCATCCCACCCTGGGCTACACCTATGCCATCGTTGGCATCAATCTCACCGCCCTGGCCTTCAATCTGCTGCGCACGGGTGCGGCCAAAACGCACTTCTACAATCAGGTGGCGCAGCACAAGCAAAACTTCAGCACGCTCGAGGACTTTCACAAGTTGTATTGCTATCTGTTCTTCGAGTTCGATCGCTTCTGGATCGACAGTTCGCCGCGCAACATCATGGACTTTCGGGAAGTTTATCAGGCATTTGAGATAACCAAGCTCGAAGCGCTGCATAACGAAAGCACATTCTTCAAAACGAATCTGGTCGTGGAATCCGTCTGACTGCTCAAATAATTCTAGCTTAAATGTTTTGTATAAATGCAGCGATTTATGCGTTTATTTGGAGAGCTATATATATATATATATATATATATATATATATATGTGTGTGTGTATGTATATTAAATATGTATATATATTTGTATGCAAGTATGTAAATCGTAGGCGCAAAATACAACTAAAATCAATGAAGTGGAATGACACGCATAATACTTGGAAATCAAGAACGAGATTGCACATAGGAGATACAAAGTTCTATAAAAATATTTAAATATCACGCAAAAGCATAAAAACATAAACGTACAATTAAACGAAAAACTAACAAAGAAACTATAAAATATACGAGAAGTCAATTCATAAATAGTTCGCAGTGAGAAAAATCTTTTGAGTATCCTATCAATTGTTGTGTTCTTATGATATATATGAAATGCACAAGTCGAATCGAATTTGGTGCGCCCAAAAGAGAGGCGTCCTGGTTGCAAGCTAGTTGAATATCAGTTTATCATAATAGCGTAGTGCAAAGTCCTAGGTCGGCGGAAGGTTCTAACGATAGAACTTGACCTCGGCCTCAACGCAGTCCTTGAGCAGTTCGTCCAGCTCCTCGCTGGCATAATCCTGGATCGAGAAATAATTGTTTAGTTCATCGACACAGGAGCGCTCCAGGCTACGTAGATGCTCCAGCGCAGCCGGCTTGCGATTGGCATGCAGACTATGCAGCAGCGTCTGCTCCGCCTCGGCCTGAACTTGGGTCAGCGGCGAAATGCGCGGCTTGGGCGCAAACACAAACGGCTTGAATACAGACTCGGCAGCGTTTGGCGTGCCGGTGAACCAGTGGCACGAAATGAAGCTACCCTTGGCACTGAGCACCGACACATTTGCGGCACGCGAGCCGGCACCACTCGCCAAACGCAACGTCTCAAACATATCCTGTTGCGTGTAGCTGCCATCGCCAGCGGGCTTTGGACCGCACCATTCTGCATCAGGCGCCTGCGCCTCCGCATCGTGGGCAGCTGCAAAGCTTGCAGCCGTATCCAGGCCTTCGCTGGACTTGTCAACGGTTGTGGTCACAGTCAGGCCGCCGCTGGGCACACGCAGCCAGCTGGCTTGCAGTTTCTCGGCGGCCCACACTTTGCCGGCACTGCTCAGAGCCCAGGCAGCCGTCGGATCACACACTATAAAGTTCAGCTTGGCGCTGTCAGTGCTGTGCTTTGCAACCAAAGCACCAATACGGTCTACGGCAGCCTCCACCTCGGTGGACTCGGCCAGAGTTATGCTGCAATAGAAAGTTTAGCATATTTATGTATAACTGGGGAGTGGATTACCTACCGCACAATGTCCGTGCCCAGCAGGGTGTCATTGTCTGTCGCATCCTGTTCACCGTCGCTCCAGGACAGACTCACGGCCACGCCCCGCTCGTTGGCTCCAAAGTCGCCGCCCCAAAGACCTGGCTTCGGTTTTTGCAATATTACACGTAGAGCATCGCCGGCCGGCTCTAAAGCAGCGCCGCCATTAGTCTGACATGTGGCATGTGGCAAGTGGGTAATGTATTCGGTGATGAGTCATTTGCAAGCTTGTCTCTGGCTGTGTCTTACCTTCCCCTCCAGAACGTCGCTGACATCATAGAAGCAGACTTCCGTCGAGACGCCAACGCCGCCCACTGCTGTTGCGTCCTCGGCGTTGCGACCGAAAATCAATGTGCCAGACTCACAGTCAGCGGGCAGCACAATAAAACAGTCGGCGTTTGAGGACATTTTCGTTTGGTTTAAATGAAATATGCACAGACACAGACGGATTTGCAAAATTGATTTTTCGCAACAGCTGTTGCAGTTAAAGTCTGTTGACGCTAATTGAAATTAACATAGTACTGTTAACTTCCAGTTAACATTACGTGAAACTAGTACGAACGCACAACTGCGTTGCCAGTACTGCCAACCTTTGTAGTCGTGTAAGTCACAACAATCGATTGCTTGAATTCATCGATTAATTTTCTTGTTCTTGCAATATTACCATTGCGAGTCACGGTCGCAGTGGTCTAAAAACGTTGTAAAAGTTGAAAATCTACTTAAAACTGCATAACTTAAATATATTGCAGTAGCTTTAGATAGCTACGACGCGTTGTAAATGCTGTTCATATGGTAAAAGTATCGCGCAGGTTGAAAACGTCGTCGAGGAATTGCATTTGTATACAGCAACAGCAGTCACTGTGCAGGTGTTGTTGTCTCATTCGGGCGTATCTTCGAGTTGGGTTGTTGTGCGAGCGAAACAACAACAAACAAGTTACAAGGTAAATACTCGTGCATACTAGTGTTGTTGTTGTTGTTGCTGTTGCTGGTGGATGTTCAGCGCCTTTTTTTGTATGTTGATTATTTTACTTGCGTGCGTTGTAACTCGTGGGCGGCTCAACCGTCACTCCCCGGCTCTTACGTTTAAAACAAAAAAAAAAAACAAAAACCTTGCGAATCGTTGGCAAGTTCTAAATTGAACAACAACAAATCGACAGCCACAAAAAAACATTCGATTGACATTGCGAATTGGAAGGCAAAGTGACAAACAGCAAAGTGCCTGGTAAAGAAAATCAATATTCACGCTGTGCGGTGTTTTTCCAATAAGAAAATACGAAAACAACAAACGCAAATTTAAAGAATCTTAATTTATAGATGCCCCAAAACGTTGTCGGTGGGCCGCTGCTGCCGCTCCCTAAAGAGATATTTCTTTCATTCCTTCTTTGTGAGAGTGTGTGTGTGCGTACGTGTGTGTGGTTGTGTGTACGTGCGTGTGCCGCTTCGCGTTGCTTGACCACTTTGACCGCGCGCATTTTGATGTTTTTGTTGGACTGAAACTAGTTATTGTTGTTGTTTTTGGTGTGTTTTGTCTTGGGTTAAGTTTTCACCCTGCCAGTGAATGTGATGACGTTTTTAAAGTGGCCCATGGCTAGTTAATTTAAATGTAATCGCAAAAAATCAATAATTTCAAGCTTCGGGTATACACACAAAATTTTTTGTGGGAAAACTGGTTGAAATTCAATTGTGTGTTCGAATGTGTGTGTGTGTGGCATGCTTTAAGTGTGAAAGCGGAACACAAACCACCCTCGCACTCACTGCCTGCCTTTAAGCGCTCTGCTCCAACTCCAGGCCGACCCATCGCAGCCCCTTGAAAGCATCTTTCAACTGATGAAAATATATACACACGTACACACACACACACACTTACATAAAGTGCCGTTACATTCCTCCCCCAATGCGCCCCCTTATGCGGCATTTTGCTTATATGTATTATTTATATACACATGCACACGTGCGTATGTACATCTAATCTGTGTGTGTATCTGCTTGCCTGTGGGCGCTCTCGTCGAAAGTGCATTGCTCTGCCGCTACCCCTGCTCCAAACGTTATATTGTAAACATTACAAAAGCTGCGTGCGGAGCGGCCTCGTTTTATATGTGTGTGCGTATATGTGTGTCGGTGTGTTCGAATTTGTCTGTGTGTGTTTAGTTCTTTTATTTACACTAACACATCATTAATGTTGCTCTCGCAAGCGGTTGGCAACACGCGCATCACAGTCGCTGCGTTTTCGGCAGTTGGCAACACGTTGACCCAATAACGGTACATCGAGACACCCGCATACATACACCAGACACTCACACACACAGGCAAAGCATGAATGAAAGCCAGCATGGCACTCGGCGGCTGCTGTCGGCATTATGTTATGGATGTGTTATTGTTGTTGTTGGTGCAGCCATAAAATCTCTGCTGATGCGACCCACATATGCATGTGCATAATTTGTAATGTGCTAATTAAGCAAAGTGTTATACTGTTCTATGCAACGAAAGCAGCCTACGCTGAAATTCCCAAAGTAAAATACTAATTACCACTATTTACATAGTTTTATTTTTGATAGTGGCATTGTTTATATCGAGACAAACAAAACAAAAGGAAGAAACGAACATTTTATTTTCTGGCCACCGTTGAATAGGTTCAATGAACCAGCCAAACAGTGGAATGCCCATCCGTCCGCATGTGTTCGTGTATGTGTGTGTGTGTTTGTGTATTTGTGTGATCGGTGCACGTTACCGAAAATTTGTTGGTATTTTTATGGGGTTCGATTATTGTGGTCATAAAGCGGCAATGCTGATATGTTTATCGCCATAATATATGCGTCCTCAATCAAAATCAAAAAACAACAACAAGCTTTGTACGAAATGCGTTGGCGGCACCAACAAATAATACCTTGACATTGAGAGCTTATATACGTGAGCTTTTGGCTGTGTCCATGTGTGTGTGTTCGTGCGTGTTTTTGTGTTTTGCAAACAGAACCTACTTTTGTATGTGTGAATTGTACGCATATGCTATCTCACTCTTGCGCACAATGTGTTCACTTTAAGTGTTATTTAATAAATAAACCGGCCCGGCCTGCCCCTTGTTGTTGTTTGCGCTCGTGTTTTTGTTTTTGTTTATGATTGCGCCAATGACCTTGCATTTAGCACCTGCGATGCAACTTTAATTGGCCAACGCACATATCGATATCGGCAAGTCATCGATACATCGATTCAAGGACTTCGTGTTTTAGCTCGTGTCAACAGTAGAACCTGCCTACAAGCAATTAACCTTAATGATCAACTCGTAATTCGTTTTAATCAAGCATTTATCTAACTTTTCTCTATTTTAGCCTTATATACATAACTTCAAATTGCTCTGCCTAAGGTTAGTTGACGGCTTTTGCACGTGTCAATTGACTCTACATCAAATTATTCTCTGGTAAGCAATGAGACCTACAAAAATATTTAAAGTAATTTATCATAGCAATGTTATATTTTTTATTCTAAACCTGATTACATTGTTTAAAAACAAAAAAAAAAGTCCAACAACTTGAAAAGTCATAATTTAGAAATCGGTTATTTACTATAAAAATAAAAATAAATTCTCATATATAATATATTTATATTTGATTAAAAATAATAAGACAAATTTGAGTTTGATTCGTAACTAAATAAAAAGAAGTTTCTATTTAAATTAAAAACATTATTAAAATACAATAATTTTATTGTTGTTCATAAGGAAGTAAAGTTATAAATTTGAATGTACGAGAATGTGTGCTTTAAATAAAAATAAATTAATATAGATAGAAACATAAATCAATTGGGACTTAACAGCGTTGATCAATTAACGATTGCAAATTTCAATTCTTTAAAATAGTTTAATTTGTTGATTTTTGACTAATATTTTCCACTGTTCTTTTTGCAGCGGGTGTTTTGTAAACGGACGCAATTCCTTCATCACTAAATGCAAAACTGGAGTTCTTAGACTCCAGCAGCAACGACGACACCATTCACGCCACCAACCTGAATCGAAAACTTATCAAAATTAAAAAGTTTAAGCTGGACGACATGAAGGAAATGGTGGGCGGCTGTTGCGTTTGTTCGGACGAGCGGGGGTGGCCGGAGAACCCGCTCGTCTACTGTGACGGCCAAAACTGCACCGTTGCCGTGCATCAGGCATGCTATGGCATCGTTACCGTGCCCACCGGACCCTGGTATTGCCGCAAATGCGAATCCCAGGAGCGCACCTCACGCGTACGCTGCGAGATTTGTCCGTCGCGCGACGGCGCCCTCAAGAAGACAGACACCAGCGGCTGGGCGCATGTCGTGTGCGCTCTGTACATACCCGAGATACGCTTTGGCAATGTGACCACCATGGAGCCCATCATACTGACACTAATACCGCAGGAGCGCTACTCCAAGAGTGAGTTATCTTTCCATTCGCTCTTACATACTCTAACCAAAGATCTGTTGTCCTCTTTGCAGCTTGCTACATTTGCCTGGAGATTGGCAAGCCGAATCGCGCCAACGTTGGCGCCTGCATGCAGTGCAACAAGGCCAACTGCAAGCAGCAGTTTCATGTGACGTGTGCCCAGAGCTTGGGCCTGCTTTGCGAGGAGGCTGGCAATTATTTGGACAATGTGAAATATTGCGGTTATTGCCAGCATCATTATAGTAAATTGGTGTGTGTGTGTATTGAGTTTGTGTCCTGTTTTCTCCACTAATGCCTTGTCATATATTTTGCAGAAAAAGGGCGGAAACGTCAAAACCATACCACCCTATAAACCCATACAACATGACACCTCCTCCGATTCGTGCTCGTCGCCCGAGAAGGAAATCGATTCCACCATGAACTCCGCCTCCACCTCAGCGACCAGCATCAAGATAACCAGCAGCACGCTAGCCGCCACCTCGACGAGCACTTCGAGCGCCGGCAGCGGCCCCAGCAACGTTTCATCCTCATCCAAGCAGCGCAAGTCAAATGCCTCCGGCAAATCGTCGCTGTCCTCGGCCAGCAGCTCTGCGCCAGCAACAAGCTTGCCCAATCCCTTGAGCGCCTCGAGTGCGACCGTTGCCGCCAATCCCTCAACTGCAGGCAGTTTTCTAACAGGCGGCGGCGGCGGCAACAGCAGCAGCAGCAGCGGCGTCGCCTCCACCAGCAGCAACAACAACAACAACAGTAATGTCTTGAGCAGCAGCTTACCCAGCGCTGGCAGCGGCAACGCTGCAGCCGCCAATCCGAGCAGTGGCAGCGGCGGCAACAACAATTCGACTAATAGCAGCAGCACTGTACCTGGCTCCAGCTCCGGCAACACTGCAATAGTTCCCAGCAATACGAGCACCAAATCGTCAGCCACTAGCTCGAGCGGCAGCTACAAGGACAAGCATAGCAAGAGCCTGGGCAAACAGTCCGGTTCGGGTAGCAGCAAGGACAAGGATAAGGATGGCGGCAGCAATTCTTCAAACAATATTTTCTCTCATTCATCGGCCTCATCGTCGTCCTCGTCGTCGTCGTCTTCGCGCGAGAAATCCTCAAAGTCATCGAAGAACAAGGAGAGCGCTAAGGAAGCCGTCGCCGCCAGCAGCAGCAGCAGCAGCGCCGCCAACATTGCCACAAGCAGCAGCAACATGTGTGCTGCAAGCGTAACGGTTAATAGCAGCGCCAGCTCAACGGTACATGTCTCCAGCAGCGGCAGCTTGACAGCTGCCACAATCAGCGAGCACAGCAATCATGCACAGAACCTGAGCACGTCCACGCTGGCCAGCTCAACGGCGAGTTCTGTGGGCAAACTGCAATTGGCGAGCAACTTGGGCGGCGGCTTTGGAACGGAGCTGCATGCCACAATCAGCAGCAGCGGCGGCGGCAACGTCGGCGGCAGTGCCATTAAGGATGTGTGTGCCTCCTTTGCGGGCAGCGTGGATAACTTGACGGGCGCTGGCACGTCCACAAGCAGTCTGCTCGGTGTGGGCGGCATCAGCTCCAATTCCAGCAGCAATTTGAGCAGCAGCAGCAACAAACCTCTCTCAGTGGCAACAGCAACGTCCACGACAATAACAACCAGCAGCAGCAGCCACAATCCGGCGCCAGCTGCGAGCAGCTCCTCCTCCTCATCCTCGTCCTCCTCATCGGCGTCAAAAAAACGCAAAGCGGACACGGCCAAAACGAGCAGCAGCATTATTCTAGACGATCACAATAAGTAATAGATAATAACATACAGTAAATGTAACGTTAGCTAATACTTTATTCTTTACTTTAGCTCCTTTCGCGATATTATTAAGGACGTGCACGTGACTTTGACACCGCTAACGGACTTCGAGAAGGAAATCGAAAAAAGCTCCAAGCGGGTGAGTCAATTTCAAGTTTGTTCTTCTCTATACTCTTTAAGCGAGCACGGCCTAAAAATAGTTTTAAGAGCGAATCTCTTGAGTTATTCTCGCCTGCTCTTACAAATACTCGCTGGCTACAAAGTTGCCCACTGAATAATAGACTTCTAATCTTGTACACTTGTCGACAACTTGTCAAGTGCCCAGCGCTGTTGTTGCTTCTATTCCTCGCACTCGGCTGTCAATTGGAAAAGGATAAGCTGACTGCGTCTCTTTTGCCATTTCAGTCGCACTCGCTGTCGCAGTCGACGGCGCAGGCGCTTTGCCAACTTTCGTATCATATTTATAAGTAGAAATGCAATTATTAATGCATACACCTTTCGGCAAAAACAAATAACATACATGTATATACGTATATATATGTATATATAGATATAACACAAGGTGCGCCTTTCTGTAAGTGCAACATGTGTGTGTGTGTGTGTGTGTGTTTAACGTAGGTGTGCATACCTTCAAGAAATGCTCGCAGAATACATTTTTGTGTTTCTCAAAAATACCCTTTAAATTAAGAATTACAAACTTTTTGAATCTAGTAAAGTAATGTTTGTTTTCTCCCTTAACTTGAATAGTTTATAGCAGAATTTCTTAACTTAAATATATATTAACCGTAAATATAGACTCCTTTCAAATATTTCATATTTATGGCTAGTCAACATATTATAAATACCTTGTCATACTTTTGAATTAGTGCTAATTTTATTGTTGTTAAATATGTTTCCTCATGCTCAAGAGTTTCTAACAAATAAACATGTTTTATTATAGGGATTTTTATATATTTCTATCAGCTGTTTAGTTGTATATCTAAATAAATCTAAATCTATTGTTTTCCTGATCATTATTCATATTAATTATATATAAATTATATTCTAAAGAGGTTTTAAAAGATGATAAGAAAAAATAGATATGATTGATAAATGTCAATTCATATTAATCTTTATAAATATAATATATCTTAAACTGATATAAAGATAATTACTTAATATATGCATATAGATCATCTTACCTTCTTCTGCTTCTAAGTATGGTTCTTGATAATCTTTTGTTTGTCATTAGAATCTTAAAACCTTCTAAGTTTATAAAATTTCTTATATGAATTTATACTTGCCATAAACAGAATAATTAACGTGCAATAAGTAAAATAATTATGCTAAGTAGGATATTTTATTAATCTAGTTGGATGAGTATTCGAATCAGAATTTTTGAAGAAATTGGTTTCTATATATATATTTTAAATGGGATTTTTGTAGATTCTTATTTGACATAAAATATTTTATTAATATAAAAAAAATTGATTATTATAAATTGTTAATTTAAGAACTTTCAAATCTTAAACCTAATAAAATAATAACTGCCAAAGTTAGCTTCTGAACCTAATCAACTTTAAGAAAATCTGAAAAAATTTATAGTCATCTATTTATTTGGTGCACTTAAATATTTAATGTTGTTGCATTGTGGCACAAACCGTAAATTTAATTTGAAATGTTTCTATTATATGTGTATTTTCACATTTGAATAGTATAGTTTAGAGTATCTTCTAGTCCAACGACGAGAACGTTCTTAAATTATTTATTGTGGGCATTTTTTTTTGTTCCCTGTTTTCTGTTTTCCTTTTTTCCCATCAATACTTTTACATGTGTATTTTCTATTTCTGTTTGCTGATTTGATTGATGTGCATTGACGTGTTTGGGCCCCATTAATTTCCTTTTAATATTTGAATTATGCCCGATGCATCTTTAATTTTAATTAAATGCAAATGTTCAACGTTTATTTATGAATAACATAACCATAAACGAAATGAAATTAGTTGTGCTTGATTGACTTGAAGATGCTCTGTGAGGAAAGCTAACGTTGAGATGTGTTTAATGGGGCTGGAGAGAAACATCCTTTAAGGGACACGATATTAAATCAAATTTAAGTATACTGAATAAAATGTTCTCTGTTAATTTCGTGCCTTGTCATTGTCCCAACGAACTCCTGGAAAATTCTGCAATCAACCAAATTCAAATGTGTTGAACATATTTTTTTTTTTTTTTTGCTATTTATTTACGACATGGATCGCATTAAAGACGTCTTCTTATACTATGCAACAATTTGATTTGTTGTTTGTGCGTGGTTGTTGTTCTCGTTGTTGTTGTTGTTTTTCTTCTATATGTCTATATAGTCAACCCGATCGTTTGTCGTTCGGCGACACAAAGCGAAACAACTCGTTGTCATTGTCGCTATCGTCGTGCCGTGTGCAGAGACAACAACAAGAAGAAAAAAAAAGTATATTCTCAGAGTCCACAGATAGCGCCAGGGTAGCGGCCCCCATCTAAAAAGTTGACAATTTTCTAGCGCGCTCAGTCGAAAATCGTTGCTAACCGAAGCCAAAAGGCTCTACTCTAGTCAAATTAAGAAAGAAAAGAAAACTTTTGCGAAAATTTTATTATTACGAACGAAAAGTAAATATATATATACATATACCAAATATATATATATATACTATAGCTATATATATATATATGCTTATATCGCTTCAGAAAGTCGTGTAAATATCGGTTAAAGCTGCCACATATGATGAAGTTTAATTTTAGCAGCGCCGTAAAAATTTGGCACACATTTTGACACGACGACAAAAACGAAAGAAAACGCATTAAAAAATAAGAAAAATAAAACGAAAATGTAGCTGGCTCCATTGGGGAAACATTTCCCACGAACTCGTATTTATAGATCTGTTTTTTAGTGAAAAAAAAAAAAAAAAAGAAAAAAAAAGGTTTTGAAAAGAAAAAAAAAAAGGGTGGGGGGGTATAGAAAAATTTAGTAGAATAAATAAGGGAAAAATATAAAAAAAAAAAATATATATAAAAAACTAATTTAAAAAAAAAAAAAAAAAAAATGAAGAAAACCAGAGTATTGTAAACAATGCCGTGTCGAAGAATTGCCTGAAATTCTAATTAGCTAATCATGATAATGCAATTCTCAATTCAAATTGTAATTTTGCTGCACAAGCGTAGCAAAGAATTTTTTCGCACAACATTTTCGCCCTGTTACCGCATATAAAAAATAAAAAAAAAAACAGCAAGAGAAACGAAATGAAAAACTTTGGCGATGAGTGTGATTGTGTGTGTGTTTGTGTGTGTGTGTGTGGGAAATTGAAAAACCACAGACGCCGCTGCCTTGGCTGCTTTTTGAGAAACACACACACACACACACAGAGAGACTCTCTTACGCACACACAATAATATTTCCATCGCACTCTCTGACTAGATATTAGATGAAAATTGTTCCGCATCTAAAGTTTCTCAAAAATCAACTCAAAAAAAAATTATACACATATAAAAAGGAAGTCTCAGCACCGTGTGCCGTGTGCACTCACAATTCTATAGATTAGTTTGCGTTGAGCAATCTTCCAGTTCAGTACTCAGTTCTTTCGTGTGTTGTGGTGTTTTGTGTCGATGTAGGTCCGGCTAGATAGCTAAATATATATATATATATATATATATATATAAATATATAAATATATGCACATCTAAAACGTGGTGGCTTTTAACCGATATTGCTACTAATCAAAAGTAAACAGCTTCATTCGCAATCCACATTTCATCCTTCGCCCCTCCAAGACACGTACGGTGACAGTGACTCAGACGTGTCAGCGAGCAGCGTTCATATTTTCCTTGTTTTTTTTTTCTTAGGCTAGTTGCTAATCGTACACCTGTGTTATTTTTATACAAAACTTTTCCTCTCTCAAAGCCCGCTAGATACACATTTATTATTGCTCACAATTTGTTTGCCAGCAGAAATACATGAATTTTTGAAAAACGAAAATTTCTTAGTCAACATTTTCATAAATAAAGTATTTGGATGTGTGTGCGTGCTTGTTGGGTAATTTTCTTTTAGAGCAAAAATCATTAGCACAGTCAACGGACGTTTTTTATGACAGATGACAATTTAATTGATGATCAACAAAGATTAAGACATAAATGCAAAACTTTAAGTTCGACACAATTTGAGACATTTGTTTAGCTAATTATGTGTACAGAAATATATGCTTGAAGTAAAATTTGAAGAGATAGCATTAAAAGAACTTGAAATTTGTATAGGTACACTTGTACCAAAATATGATTAAAACTATTAATTTGTTTAGAAACTGATCTTAGTTAAAGAAATGGAAATTAACAATTAAATAGATCAAAAATTAATTAAATCATTTAATTAGGGAGTACTAATGGAACAAATAGTCAAAATATTTTTTGTTAAATCATATTTTTTAACATGAATATGTGAAAATATCAGTTATAAAAAAATGCAAAACAAACTAAGATACATACAAAAACATTGTGAAGATCGATTTAAACATACATCAAACATATTAAATTTACATAAAAGCCAAAACTTTACCAAAATTGTCTATATTTGATGCTTAGGTACAAGTAATAAAACATTAATAGTAAACGATGACAGAAGACCTTTAGAGCACTAACAAAACTTACCTTCTTACTACAGATAATCAATAAAGCGAAAATAAGTGCTTTAGATCAATTTAGTACATGTACCAAATACAGGAACTTAACAAACATAACGCTTACATACCAAAAATAACTAAAAAATGAACAAATAAATAGTTTAGATCAATTTAGTACATGTACCAAAAAAAAAATCAAGACAAATCTAAACTCAAATACATGCAAAAACACAAGTAATTTTATAATATATAGTAAATTTACTAATATTTGTACTTGTTCTAAAAATTGTAGACAAAACTTGCAAACACGGACTTTTCAAAAGCGGCGATTAATGTTTTAGATCGTTTTTAGTACATGTACCAAAACTTGCATAGATTTTAAAGAGCTCATATGAACTCTTTAAGACTTTTATGCTTAAAAATTGTGTTTAGTACATGTACTTAAGATCTAAAGCTTGCGTTTCTACACAGACTTTAGCTCAGTTACTTTTTGTCTCATGCAGCGCTTTAACCAACATCATCATCAACAACATCTCAACAGCCAAATCAAAGCTTTGCAAGTTCCCCAAGTGGCAAACGCCCCGAAAAAGGATGCTGGCATACCCTGTGTTATCTTCTGCTCTCTGTTTGCACTTTCAGATAATAAGCATAATAAACGTAGTTACAGATACCGTTACCGTTACCGTTACCGTTACCGCATAAATAGTACTCCCCAAAGTCGTGGTTAGAGCTCAGTTCGATTGGTATCGCATAATAACAAAAGAGGATACAAAACGAGATCCCAACCGACAAAGTAAATAAATAAATATATACACATATAAATAAATAAAAAGAAATAAAATTGCACAAAATGCCCCTTCAACCGATTGAGTCACCGAAATGCCCGCGCTGCAGCAAGAGCGTCTACGCGGCCGAGGAGCGTCTGGCCGGGGGTTATGTATTCCACAAGAACTGCTTCAAGTGCTCGATGTGCAACAAATCCTTGGACTCGACCAACTGCGCCGAACACGAACGCGAGCTGTTCTGCAAGGTCTGCCACGGACGCAAATACGGACCGAAGGGCTACGGCTTTGGCACCGGCGCCGGCACACTCTCAATGGACAACGGTGCACAGTTCCAGAACGGTCACGATGTGGTCAGGAACGGTGCCCGTTTGGAGCCACGCGCCATTGCCCGAGCACCCGAAGGCGAAGGCTGTCCTCGATGCGGCGGCTATGTCTACGCAGCGGAACAGATGCTGGCGCGTGGTCGCAGCTGGCACAAGGAGTGCTTCAAGTGCGGCACCTGCAAGAAGGGCCTGGACTCGATACTCTGCTGCGAGGCGCCCGACAAGAACATCTACTGCAAGGGCTGCTATGCCAAGCAGTTTGGTCCCAAGGGCTACGGCTATGGCCAGGGCGGTGGCGCCCTCCAGTCGGATTGCTATGCCAACGACGACGGCGCACCGCAAATGCGCTCGGCCATTGAGGTGGACAAGATTAAGGCGCGTCCCGGCGAGGGTTGCCCGCGCTGCGGCGGCGCCGTCTTTGCCGCCGAGCAGAAGCTGTCCAAGGGTCGCGAGTGGCACAAGAAATGCTACAACTGCAAAGACTGCCACAAGACGCTGGACTCGATCAATGCCAGCGATGGACCCGATGGCGATGTCTATTGCAGGACCTGCTACGGCAAGAAGTGGGGACCACATGGCTATGGCTTTGCGTGCGGCTCGGGCTTTCTGCAGACCGACGGCCTGACCGAGGATCAGATCAGCTCGAGTCGGCCCTTCATCAATCCGGACACCACCTCGATCAAGGCGCCCGAGGGCGAGGGCTGCCCGCGTTGCGGCGGCGCCGTCTTTGCCGCCGAGCAGCAGCTGTCCAAGGGCAAGATGTGGCACAGGAAGTGCTACAACTGCACCGATTGCCATCGTCCGCTGGACTCGGTGCTGGCCTGCGATGGCCCCGATGGCGACATCTATTGCAAGGCCTGCTACGGCAAGCGGTACGGCCCCAAGGGCTTCGGCTATGGACATGCGCCCACGCTGGTCTCCACCAGCGGCGAGTCGACCATCCAGTTTCCCGATGGCCGTCCCCTCAACGGACAGCGCACGTCCGGCGGCTGTCCGCGTTGCGGCTTCGCTGTGTTCGCAGCGGAACAGATGATCAGCAAGAGCCGCATCTGGCACAAGAGATGCTTCTATTGCTCCGACTGTCGCAAGTCGCTCGATTCGACGAATCTCAACGACGGACCCGACGGCGACATCTATTGCCGTTCCTGCTATAGCCGCAACTTTGGGCCCAAGGGCGTGGGCTATGGCCTTGGCGCGGGCGCTTTGACAACCTTCTAGAAGGCAGCTCCAATCCAGCTCCAGTCCAATCCAATTGCAGCGGCGATCTTGTTTACTCTTCACAGCTGTTCCCCCCCCCCCCCCACCCCCCTTCTCCAGAAACTAATTAACTTATCCAACACACAAGCTAACTTAGTCTTCGGTTTTCCAACGATTTTTGATGAACGAGATGCAGAAACTGCTAACGTTTTTGTCTTAGGTTATGTGAGAAATAAGCTTTATAAAAACTATAAACAACAAAAAACCAAAAACAAACAACAAAAAAAAATAAAAAAAAAATCTTTTAGAAAAACCAACAAAAAAAAATATATACTATATATATGACGAACAAGCAAACCAAATAAATAATACGAATATTAACAATCGAACGCTAACTAACGAACCAACTACCGACAATGGCAAAGGCAAAACAAATATATATATATATATATAATATTATATTATTATTATAAAAAGAAAAAAAATATTATATGCAGTCTAACTTTGGCTACAGTCTCGATTTGGCACACAAAACTATTCAGTTTAGAGAGCTGCAATCTGTTTGTTTATAACTCTTTAACATTGTAATATGCTCCAATATATACAAAAACAGAAAAAAGAAGAAATACCATAGAGCTATTGCTCTTTTGTTTATAACTATGCTAAAATAATAATGATGATAATGATGATGATAAATGTATGTATATTTAGCTTATTTAGTTTGTATGTTTTTAAGTACTTGCGAAATCTTGATACTATTTCAAATATTCTTTCAATTATGTTTTTTTTTTTTTTATCTAATTCACGATTCGCTCTATATATACAACACACAACACATAACATCCAATAATATATGCCCCAGTGGGTTCCATGGAAACAACAACAACAACAACAAAAAAGAAAAGAAAATGTTTTTGGAATTTGCGTTTTTCAATTAGCTTTTTTTTTTAGTTGGTTGTTTTATTGCGGTATACCTGTACATTTAATTTGTCAGTGGGTGTTGTTTTGTGGGTGTGTTTTTTGCTGTGGGATCGAGATTGAGCCATCGTATATGGTCTATATATAGCGGCGATCGACCGATCGACCGACTTCGTGAACCAAAAAATAATTGCTCAACACGCTTCGCCATACTTAAATATATATATACTCTATATATATTATATGTATATGTATATATATATATATGCATGTATACGAGCATACGAAATGTTCCATAACCGTATTCGAAACGATTTTCTAAATATAAATATGATGCTAATATGCTGCCCGCGAAAAGAGCGAAACAAGAGAAAGCTTTTCTCACGCTTTTCACTCAAGAGATTTCATTTGTTTATCATAGTATATATATATATACATATATATGTATGTATCTATCTGCCACGTGCTCACTCTCTTGAGCTTTTCCTTAATGTACATTTTATCAATCATAGTATTTGGTTTGGAATTTGTTTTCGAAACAAGAAAAAAAACACTTGGAACCATTTGACAGAGCGACGTTTGGACTTGATGTCATCAGCGTCATCAGCCCAAAAACTGCAAGAATTGTGTATAGATTTTCAATTTGTATACCCTCTAGAAAAGTGTATTAGCTTTGCAATCAATCTTGTCACAATTTTGTTTCAATTTTTGGCACATTTTCTTATTTAATACTGCACATTTTCAATATAGCTACAATAAATAAAATTAAACATATCTCTCATAATCAATAGATACTTATTTAATACTAAATTCATATAAAAGAATTAAAAGCAAATCTTTTCTTTTAACATAAAAAACATGCTAACTTTATTTAGAAAAACTTCAAGAAATACTTTGAAAAGAATCTAGAAGACTTTTGTTTTTCAATCTATTTCCATTCATAAATTGCAGCAAAGCTTTTTTTGCCATTTTTATTTATAAATGAATCCAACAAAATTTACTTTTTTTGAATATTCAATACAATCAAATACCAAACAAACTTAGGATTTCAATAACTTTACCTTGTCCAACTCTTTAAGCCTCCTCTGTGTTGAATTTAATAAGGATCACAGATTAATCAGCTCGATAATTTCACAATCTCGTATTCAATATTTTATTGTCTATCTTAAACTAATTGGTTTCTGTCATTTTTGTTAGTGCTGACAAAAATCGTTTTTCCTGTAAAGTGTCACTATTCATTTGCTTAATTGAAATTGAAACTATATGTTAAATAACTTTAACGTTCTTAAATAAAAATATCAAGGTTTTCCTCAATATTAGATTCTTGCCAATTTATGTTAATCATAAGATTGTAATAATTAACAATTTAGTTAATACACATCAAAGAGCGAAAATATCTTAAAATATATTCAACACAAAACTTAAGCAGAGGATAAGTTCAAGTTTATTTTTGAAAATATTGTTGAAAAATATCTATGAATCATTTATAATAACTCAGAATGAGTGTGACGACTATTAAATACCTTAACAAAACAAAAGAATTAATCGTTTTGTCCCGGGTATCTTTTTAAAAAATAGTTAAAAAAGAATATATTTCTAAGGCTAAGGCATAGTTAAGGTTCTTGAATATACTTCTGAGAAGCTTTAAGGTATTATGTTCTGAACTTATGTTTTTCACTTATTAATCATTACTGATTCACCAAAAGTGTTCCCAAAGTATCTCAAAGGCATTCTTGAAAATTTTGACATTTATTTGCACGAGTTTTTCAAAATGACGTTGATCGTGAAAAATAGTTGACGTTGCCATGCGAGGCACCAGATTCATTCGATTCATTCGATGCCATTTAACCAGCATATATGTACATAAGTGTGTATATATATAGTATTTTCTTTAATTTTTTCAATAGCAAAAATAAATGAAATAAATTGTCTGAGGTCGTTTGCAGCCAGGTGTGTTTTCGATATGCGAACACTCAATACAAGCTCCTCGATACGTAGCGATTCTATATTTTTAGACCTTCCTAGTCAGCGTCTATTTTTGAGTGATTCGCATTTCAAATTTTTGCACATATGACACATACGAAAAAGCTCTTCACATTTTCCTCCTATTGATAAACAAGATTCAGACTGATGATCTCTAAATATAGTGTTGTATATACATATATCTTTCTTTTTGGCTTTAATTAATCTTTAATACCTTGTGATCGGTGGCGCGAATGGATTTATGCGTTGTTGAAATATGTGACTATTTGTGTATTACAGCGATCTTGATTATGATCATAAAGTAGATTTATGAAATATGCGGGAGGTTACTGCGTATGCCTTGAGATATCCTTGAGATTAGTTTAAATAAAATGAATTGAATGATTTACTCATAACTTACATTTATCAATTTGATTGCCTTGCATTAGTGACTGGCACCTATCGGCGTTTTATAAAGCGATACACGGTTCGATAACATGTGGGCAAGACTCTAGACTTATCGATAGTTTGATCTATGTTATTGCTTCATATGTCACGTTTACAGACTTACTTTATACCGTCTCCCATGCTGCCTACGGAAGCTAGAGACTTTAAACTTAATATGAATACCCTTTCATATCTATGTGATTCGCTGGAAAAATATACTAAATATATATACATATATATTCTATATCCTCTTGTTTCAGATCTAAGGTCACTAAATTTTGCACAGAGATAAATTTTTAAACTAACCACCCAAAATGCATTTGATAGTTGAATAATTCGATACACATCTTTATAAAATTGGCATTAAAATGTAAGGTTTTTGGCATAAGGCAGGTTCTGACTATATTAAACTGTTGTTAAAACGATGAGCAAGTATTAAATATTTTTAAATTTATTTTATATTGCCCTCAATCTTATTTATTACGTCGATTTGTCATACATTTCAAACAGATGTGTATTATTATTATTAACACAACCACGTCGTGGTAAGTCGTGCGTGTCTATGTCACAAAATAAAAATCAAGTCACGCGCCCAACTCCACCTCGAACTTTCCACGTCCTTCACTTAAAGTCTTTCACGCAGCCATAACTCAACTCTTACGTGACGATATTGCATTTAATGGCAAAAATATTGATTTCACATTACCAAAATTCACAACGGGGGAAAACGCATTTGGGGCTGTTGCGAACTGGTCAAACTTGTGTTTGGCTACAAATTGCAAATTATAAATTATAAAATCCTAATTCAATTTCCACCACATACATAGATTGCAAAGAGCAACAGTCATAAACTACAGGGGGTAAAATAAAAACAAAAATGTTAAATAGTAGGAGAGAATAATCATAATCGGAAGGACCTCATGCTGTGTTATTTTCTGTAGTGTGGTGGTGGTGCTCTCGGTGGTGGGTGATAATTTATAAATTTGTCAACCGTAACTGTATTCAATTACGAGCGCTTGTCAAAAATTGATATTGAACTATGGCGCACTTACGCTCGCATACGCATACGTATAAGAGAAAAGTGTTCGAAAAGTATAATGCTGTCTCAGCGCGTCGGTTTATGACAGCGTATAATAAAAAAAATCAACTGCTAGCCCGTTGGCTTTACTGATTCCCTCTAAGTAGTCATAAAACAAAAACAAATCGTCAAATATGTTTTTCCTGTAGCAATTAATTTTTCCTACATATCGACGCCTTGGCTGAAGGCCTCAGCCAGGTCAACCAGCCATAAAAAAACACCTTTTTTGGCTGTGGGTGCGTTTTCCCACCTTGCGTCTCGCCTGCATTTGCCATATTCAAAGGCAAGACACGTATCCCGTTTAACGTTTTATTGACGTACACACGTTACTTTTATGGCGTCAAACATTGTATTGTTTGCCTTTACACTTTTGCAAGGAGTTGAGTTTTAGCAGTAGAACACTTAGACTGTTTTAAAAAACTAATGTTTAGCAGTAAATCATATGTATGTAAGTTGCAGCACTGTCTCTGCTAATCAGGTCTTTGCTCTGTTAAGTGTCTGTTAGTGCATTAGCATTTACTGTTCAGCACTTTGACATTAACTCCTTTTCTGCTGTTCCCACCCACAGTTTGTGCGCGTCGTCAATATTTATTTGGCTGTTGACATTTTTAATAAAACTTGATCTTTGAAAAGTATTTGCCCAACCATATAGCCCCTTTTATGCGCTTTTGTTTATTGATACGGCATACGAAATGAGTTTATTCAGTGTCGTGTGGCCTGACCAAATATTTGCCACCGTTATGCTCTGTTTGCTCCTTGATGTGAGCCTGTTGCCCTTTTTTGAAGTTGAATGACCCAACCGGAGCAGATTGGAAACCATAATGTGGCCATAATCGAGCACCTGTCTGGCCCGGGACCCGGGACCCAGGACCGGGGACTTGGTCTGAAGGTTTTGCATTAATGCATATTAAATGGTTCAAGTTGTTCTGAAGTCTGTTAATTAAGCATGGTAAATTGCTGTAGCTCTCCTCACAATGAATTTTCTTTGTTGTCAAAGTAACCACAGTAACAAAACAACGACGACGACAGTTGCATATGAAAATTAATCTTTTCAGCATTTTACGTTTATGTCGATCCGGCGCCATTATTATGGTCTTTGCCACCTTCTTTGATTTGATTATATGAGGAGTGAAGCACTCGGGGCGGGGACGGGGCGGAAAGGAACGCAACGAACCGTTGGCTATGCAACGGCAATGTTTGTGCCTTTCCCATTTCCAGTCGTTTCTCGTTGTTTGTTTTGTAAAACAGGCACGCTCAACAGAGCTCCAGCGCCCCTCACTCCGTCAGTCGTCAGGTAAATGCCACTTAGCGTTGTTTTTTTTGTGCTTCTACCCCATGATTTTTCGGGCTTTGTGTTTCCATTTATTTGCATCACAAATTATGCTGCCTCTCTCTCTTCCAACTCCAGCTGCAAATAATCTTCTTCTTTTTATTTATTGGCAATCGCAAACGTCTGGTGGTCGCAGGTTTGTGTGTCTTCCACTGCCAGCTCGTCTCCGCCTGTAAACATCGTCTTACAATTCAATTATTTTTCATTTTCCTGTTTTGTCTTCTTCAATCGTCTGGCTCAGGCAGCAGCGTCAACGGCAGCAGCAGCAGCAGCAGCAGCAACAACAACGGCAGAATTAACCTGCATGCAGCACCCGCCCCCGTTGACAGCATTGCATAAAGCACACGAGCACACATACGCAGATGCGAGCGTGAGATGGAGAGAGCGAGAGTGAGCAGTCGATATAGGCATTGTTGTTTTTGTTAACTGGCAATGTTGCAATGAGTTCTCCCGCTCTCAAGCTGTCTCTCGTCTATTTGCGCTCACGCGCAGGTCAAACTGTTCCCAAAAGATGTGAATGGCTGGGAACAGTCGATCTTATAAAACATTTATAATATTAAGCACAATTAAATGAGCAAATAGTTTACAGTGCTTTTTCTATCATTCTTTATCTCCTCATTTCACATTTTGTTTTGCTAACCTTTTCGTCGTTTTCGCTTCCTGGTCATTTAAAGTTGGCTGTCTGCATTGATAACATTGTCGTCACTGTTGTTGTTGCCGTTTTTTATTACAACATCAACAGCGTTACGACATTCGCTGTACGTTAGAGCTTGCATTTGTGTGTTGCTGTTGCATTTGTATTGGTGTGTTTGAGCGCCTGTGAAAGATTCACTTTTACGCGCTCTGCTTTTTGAAGTGTTGCCCAGTCAACATTTTGTCCATTACATTTCAGCTTTTATGTAAACCTTAAGCACCATTAAGTCAATTGCGGATCAGTACTGTTAAGTCCTAAAGAAATAGCTTTTGCGCAAATTTATATTTTAGTAAAAACTGTATTGACTTTGATGAGTCAATTTTATTAATAATAAGTAGCAAGATAGTAACCAATTAAAAACAAAACTATTCTAATTAACAATTAAGCCTTTGCGTCACTGAACCTTATCGACGCGAACTCGATTTTGCTCATTGGGTGATGTTTTTCCAGTTAACTTTTGCTTACACTGTATTTGTGTGTGAGTGTGTTTATTTTTATGCTGTCGCCGAGTTCGAGTTCTTATGCGCTTCATTTTGTTTTTGTACACGTCGTTGTCGTTTGTATTAGTGTTGGTGCGTGTCTGGCCTACGTGCAGACATAACATGCAATATATACTTACATACGTACGTCAATAATCCCTCACTGAAAACCGGCTGCAGATAACAACAACAACTGCGAACGGCGCTTTTCTCTCTCACTTAATGCTCGTGCACCCAGTGGGAATTTGTATGATGAAGAGCAAATCGTTTCAAGATATACCAGATTATCAATTGCATATTAATAATTTAAATGTCTATATAAATTCATTATTTGTAAATGTGTTCAGTTGCTATTACATAAATAAGAATAAAACTGCGTTTAAAATATGATTTTGACATGCGTTCGTATGTATATACATACATACAGACATATGTAGCCGAAACGACCACCGTTCCGCATACAAAAAGGCAGCGAAACTCATAGGTAGTTTTCCCGCTGGGTCATGTTTTGTGTGTGCTACTGCAGCAACAAAAACCGTCGACGGAGAGCAGAGTTTAGTATAACTCCGCACGGCCAGCAACCCACAACGCTGTTGCGGCCGCCGTCTTGTTCTGGTTTCGTATTTTAAGTTGTCGTTTTTTGTGTATATGCATAAGAAGTGCATGTGTATTCGTCGTTGTGCATTGTTGCAAGCAAGGCTTTTGTAATTATTCAGTTTTGTCGAAATTTGTTAATTTATTTAAATGCAAGCATTGCATATAACGCAAATACAAGGCGCGTAAAGTGGGCACAATTTTATGGCCTTTAGTATCAGTGACAAAAAGTGGTTTTTCATGTATGAAAACAGCTCAAATATTACCCGTTCACGTGGCCAGTCAAGCACATGTTTTAAATGCTGCCAGAAAAAAGCTAATTTCCAACTAAAAGAAATTCAATTTGTGTGTTTTGTGTGGAGCTAAAAGAAGAAAATAAAACGATTCAACGAGTCGTGTGTGCGTTTGTGTGTGTTAGAGCAAGAGAGCAAAATAGAGAGCGCATCGAGTCTTTAACGCTAACAGAGAGAAGGAAAGAGGGAGAGCCAGCCAGCCCAGTCGCCGCCACGCAAGTTATTCACCCCAACAACAACAACAGCAGCAGCAGCAGTAGCAGCAACAAAAACTGCTACGCTCACTTTGACAGTTGGTTCTCATGTATGCGCCCCGTGATTTACGTGTGTGTGTGTGTGCGTGTGATTTGAAATAAAAAAAAATAAATAACAGCCCAAAGAGCATACAAAATAATAATATTGAAAACGAATCAACAACAATAAGACAGAGAGAAAGAGAAAGAGAGTGAGAAGGAGAACCCAACTGAGATTGACACCGAGACTATGCTGCCATCCGGCTAATCACAGTGTGCACAAAACAAAATTGACGCTGAACGAACAGTCAAAGCACAGAGAACGTGAACTTGGCTTGCAGCCAAACAGAAAAGAAACAAAGCGCAAAGAAAGCAGAGAACATAAAACAAAAACAACAAAACACAAAGCGAAGAAGCCAAAACTGTGATCTCCAAAGAGAACACACACACACAAGCTGAATACAAAATGATGATGATGGACACACTGGACGCCCAGCCCATGGATGTGGCGCCCGCCGTGGCCGTGGCGGCCACCACAGTTGGCAGCACGCTGGACTTTACGGCGACAATGGTGAACATGGCCGCTACGGCGGAGAGCAACAACAACAATCACATTGAGATGGCCGACTACAAGGAGCATCGCAAGAACAAGAAAAAGAAGCGGGAAAAGCGCGAAAAAGACAAGGAACATCGTCACAAGCATCGCGAACATCGCGAGCATCGCCGGCATCGTGAACGCGACCGGGACAGGGATCGGGAGTCGGCCCATCAACAGCAGCAGCAGCAGCAGCAACAGCAGCAACCGCAGCTGAATCATCACAACAATAGCCAGCATTCGACATCCGCCTCGTCATCGCCTTCGTCCGCCTCGACGACGCCATCGGCCACCATCGAATATGTCGGCGGTTCGGCATCTGCGTCGCCGTCCTATCTGGGCGCCAGTGGCGGCAACGGAGGCGCCTCCGTTGGAGGCGGCGCTGCAGCTACCACATACCCGCACAATTTAAAAATACGTTTCCTGCTCTCCGGGGTAAGACGCCAACACATAGCCAAAACACTCTTAAACCAAGTCCAGTCCATGTCTACCTTGGCGCCCTTGTTGCAACTGCGAATTGCAGCTGACAAGATGTCGCATCTGCATTAGTCGCCTCTTAAGTGCTGATCTATTTTCAGAATTGAGTATTTCTTGAAGTGTCATCCTCTGGAGACACCAGCTGGCAGCTGATATAAAAACTTCTAGGAACTTCCATTCCTTGTGCTTAATTTCAATGTACTCAAACAGTTTGAACTCTAGACAATAACCCTCCATCATGATTTGTGGCCTTCAAATAGAGGTCTTATCATATAGTTATTCCCCCAAACATAGTTGTAAAAGAACCATATAGAAACCTTTTTTTAAAGCAAGCAAAACCCGTTATCTTACTAGTAAAGGCATTAAAAACATATAATAATAATATATATAATATTCTACAAGGATAAATCAAGAGTCAGTTGAAGAAATAACTTTACATAACTTATTTTTTTTAAAATGTAACTTCTATAAACTTTTTTAATATATTATTATTTGGAAGGTAGATTTGACAACAAAGAGCTTGATTACAAGAAATGATAGAAGTAATAGTTATATTAAAACCATTAAACGATTTAACTGCAGATTTTCTAAATATCAACATTAAAAACAATTGTTTGTCCATTGTTCAAATACTTGTTAATTGATTTAATATTTTTGTAGTTAAATTAATTTAAATGAAGCCTAACTTTATAAGGGAAAATTAGGTTAGTTAAGGTTTGTGGAGATTATTAAAAACTTTAAGGAATAGTTAGTCTAGCCTCTAAATAACTAAACCTTTGGTGTTTTGGTTTAATCTTGTCTCGACAAATTCTCTCGAATGTAATTAAAAAGTATATTTAAATTAATTGCAAATTTGTGGTTAAATTTTTAATCGAGAGGCAAAAAATCGTTTAGTTAATTGTTTTAAATGCAGGCTTTGATTAATTGAAATAAATTTGTTGTTTTAAAAGAGTTTGTTGTTATCGCAAGTAATTTATAATTGCTTGATAAGATTTTATAAAACAAAGTAAATGCTAAGAGTTTAATTAAGTTATAGGGTTTTTAAATAAATGTAAGGGATATTAGTAAAAACCTCTGATTGCCAAACCAAATATTATTCCTTTAAAGCTTAACTTCCCCAGATTGTTTTGATAAAGACTATAAGTTTTTCTGGATGATTTTCAAAATATTGGGAAGGGATCGTTTTATTATACCTATAAAAATATGGCTAGACTTATTTAATGTAAGCCTTATGAAAGGCCTAATATTTAGTTGTCTTTACTACTGGCTTACACTAATTGGGAATAAGACCTTTATTGACTATTCGGGCCACTGTCCTTAAGCCAAACTCCTATACAGAAAAAGGTTGACTTGCAACCATTTCCAGTCCTTCTCTTAACTGGAACTTCATCAATAATTTAACCGCATGCAATTCTCGACGCCTTCAACTGTTTTTAAGTGCTTGCAACTGCACTTGTGCACCTGCAACCGGCATAGAAACGAGGTCCTGGGAGCAGCAACACCTGCCGCAGGGTACTACAGGCAATTATATAGACTCGCCAGTTCCCTGACGAGGCTCCAATTGGCCAATTGCATCTATCGCAGCCCGATTATTGATTAGTGTAAGTGGCATTTAGTTGCTTACAGCTGTCCTGACGCATGTTTTCTTGTTACCACATTTCCCAGGACGACGTGTAGGGGACGGAACTCGGCCAGACAGCTGTTCGCCTTATCCCTTCTAGTTGCTTTCGCGCCCAAGGAGATGATAATGCCCGGTGTGTATTCTTGCTGCTCTGTATCCTGCCTTATTTCTGCCTAGTTTTACGACAGCTGCCAAGACGCTCCATAGTCCTGTCTGTGTCTCTGTATGTGTGTCTGTGTGTGTGTTTTTTTTTTTAGCTACCCCTACTTTATATTGCGGCTGTTGCTTCCTGGCAGCTGATTGATCCTGCCTTCGATCTTGTTACAGCTGCCAGCTTGTGTGTCCCGTCTTCTTCTTCTTCTTCTTCTTCGTTTTTGCCTTCTACCTTTGCTTAGTCTCGGCTCACGGGTCTCAGATCTCAGGTATGCGGGCCTTTTGTATTCACTCTTGTTTTTTTTTTTTTGTGTCCTGCTCTGAATTCATATTTTAATTCGCCATAGGGCAACAAAAACTTCGCTTTAGGCATTTTTTTGGCTGCTTTCTTTACTTCATTATATAATGGCAGTATTAAAAGATTCTTTGGATTGGAAGTTGAGTATACAAAAAGTTTGTGAGCGACTTTAAGCTTAGATCGTTAACCTGGCTTAATGCACATAGTTGTAGTTTGGCTTAACAATAAATTCTTTCTGAAGGTTCAGTTTTGGTTTTTTTCTCCTTCAGGTGAAATGTTTTGTAACTGTTTATTCAACAATTATGCAATTGAATAGCTTGAAATTAACAAACCTAATTTCGTGTTTCACTTTGCAATTACTTTTACCAACTTTATTTATTGTCTTGCTATTGAAAGTTGAACCACAAATTCAAAGTCCTGGCCAAGTTCTTTGAGTTTTGGCATTGTCCCAATCAGTTTGGTTGTCGTTTATTTCAATTTGAGTGGTTAAGCAAATTTGTTGTTGTGCTTGTTTGGGTTGTTGGTTTGTGTTCCTGCAAAATTCCTGACACAATGCGGACAAGGACAACCCTTTGTTGCGATGTCCTGGCCGGCAACTAAGAGTGTGTCTATGTGTGTGTGTGTGTGTGTTTGTGAGAGAACCCTTTTGCAAAAGCTGCAGACACACGCTAATATAATATTTATAGTTGGTATTTTGTTTCCGGCTGTCGCTTTTATTGAATTGCAGTAGGCACTGCCTACAACAACAACAACAACAACAACAGCAGCAGCAATAATTTACTTGTATATATATAAAAGAACAATTGAAATATGTGCGGAAGTACAGTGAGGAAGAAAAGCATTTGAAATGCAAAGCACGCAATCAAAAAGGGGTTGTTGATGGGATATTAGCTGGTCTGGTCCCAGCCAGCAACAGGATAATCGCTTTCAATAATGGCGGCCATTTTTTTGGCCAACAGCTGCCGTTGTCCGAATTCATAGAACACAATTCTATGTTTCTCGCGCTGACCATGAAAAAAGCCTTTAGCAACTATTTAAGTTAACGTGTTGTTCGCTTTGTTTTTGACCCACATCTAATGAGGCGTGAAGGTGTTTACGTTTGCCAGAAATTCGACACTTTTATCGCATGTTTGAGTGGTGTTCGAATACAGTGCAACAGGCTGGCCGAGTTGGGTCGGGCAGGTAGAGGACGCCAAGAACGAGTTGCCGTTGACTGATTTGTGCCTGTTTTCTGATTGGAATTATAGCAGAGTGCACTCTGTTAAACACACCAGGTGGCAACGCTGAGCATAGTTTGTGTCTACGTGACTACAAAACAACAACAACAGCAACAACAACAACAATCAAAGCTACTGAACTGAATCCCCACCACCCAAATAAACAACAATATGCTCACGCATTCAAAGCAAGAGAGCGCGCAAAGGGAACACTTAGAGAGGGACAGCGCAGAAGAGAGAGCGACAATCAGGGCGAGAGCCACAGTGCGAGAGCATGGGAACGGCTGTTCCCAGCGTCTGTTTTGTTGCTCTTTATTGTTTTGTGCTGCACATTAGCTGCACACTCACGCATCACACATACATACATACATACACGCAGTGCTGCATCTGGCAGCATATGGGGTAACCACAGAAGAAAAAAAAAACACGTCCATTGTTGCAACACTTCTTGCCCTCGCTGAGTTTTGACAGCGGCTGCTGCATTCTTCTGATTCTGACTCATTTTATTACATGCTGCAGTCGCTGTCGCTGCTGCCGCTGCCGCTGCTGCTTTTACCATTGACAGCATAGTCGACGCAGGCGATAAGCTTTGAGTTGCATTGTATACACGCACACATGTGTGTGTTTGTCCGTATGTTGACAGGCAGCTTTTTTAATCTATATGGAACACATTCGGCGCCGCCGTGCCCCCTTCTCATACAATAACAGCAACAACATAACGCTTGGGCTTTGCTTTGCATTGATTGCCGTTCAGTCTGTTAACAGAGCACTGTTATTGTCCAATGTTAGTGTTGCTGTCGTGTTTTCATTCAGTTGTTTGCTGTTTATATATATATTTTTTTTTTGCCTTATGGCTGTAAACATATGTGTTTACATGCCGCCATTTGCGGCCGGAAGTGTCGACAAGATACTTAATGACCACAAAAGCAACAGCAAATAAGAAACATAAGCACAACAACGAAGGTTACCAAGCGATGCCATTAACAGATTGCATCTGATGAAGACGCGGCTGGGAACCATTCAATACATTCTCTACATCATAAAAGCTCAAATATTACGTTCTATATGTTTGATAACAGTTTCCGGTCGTTCAACGAGTGCTTAGTTTAGAGATATCTTTGAATACAGTGCTTACATTTTATAGACAAGCTTACGAAATGTAGTTCCTGTTTTTTGTATGAGTTCAACGATAAAAAAGAGCTTTCAGCTTTATATGATATTGTAACCTATCTATTGTACTTTTGGGCTGAGTTAAAAATATCTTGTTGACGCGCTTTTTAAACTTTAAAGTAAATAGGCTATTTTCCCATTGTTATAAGGATCAACTTTATAACGAACTTTGACAGCATATTATAATAAAGCAATTGTCGTATTAAATAAATACCAAGATTAGTTAATTGAGCGCAGAGCTGAAATTAGTTATCGATTACACATTTTAAAATGTTATCGTTTTTATCTTTAGATTAAGGAAAACAAACGATGTAAAAACACAATACTAATCGAGAAATGTTTTCTCTACTCGCTTTCTTCTGCAGCAACGCACTGAGTTGAGTCCACCCACGCATCAAGCATCCGCCACGGCCGAGGTGAACGCCACTTTGGCGAGTGGAGCAACCGCAACGATAGCCGCCAGCGGGACGACGATAGCAGCCACAGCGAGCACATCGACAGCACCCTCGACTACCTTGACTAGCAGTGCGAACAGCTCAGCGGGAGTCGGAGCAGGTGCAGCAGTGGGATCGGGAGCTGCCATCGGTGGCTATGCGAAAACAGAGGCAGGCAAAGCGAGTAGCAGCAGCAGCAGCAAGCATGGCAACAGCAGCGCCAGTAGCAGCAGCAGCAACATTAAGGATGGCAGCAACAGTGCTTCGGCTGGCGGAGTTGCCACCAGCAGTGGCAGCATTGCGCCCAGCTTGTTTGTCTCTGTGCCGCTGTCCACGGCCAATGTACCTGGCATCAGTTTGCCCAACAGCAGCAGCGGCAGTGGTGAGTTTCAGCATTGAGCGTTGATTGAGCCCAGAACTTAACTGATTCTCTGTTTTTTAATCCTCTAAAGAAACGCACGCATCCGCTCAACTCCAGCCACAACGCACACAGTCACCGCTGACCGGCGCCGGAGTCTTTGCAGCTGCCGGCGGCAGCAGCAGCAGCAGCAGCTCGGGTGGCGTCTCTTCTGTTATCCAGCATCAGAGCGGTAAATCGTCGCCGGCCCTGGGCTCCCTGGTGAGCAGCAGTGCCGTCTCGGGCAGCCTGACGGCGACGACGACGGAGAGCGGCAACCTGAAGATCAGCTTTGAGAAGCAAACGACGCGCGTGCAGCAGCTGCAGGAGCAGGAGGCGTCACCGGCGCGCCGCAGCAGGTAATTATTTGCGGCAGTAAACACACCACGCTGCAAATAACTGTGCTTTAAGCTTAAGTTCTTTGCTCCATACAAATTCTAGTTTCAGTTGTGTTCTGTTCTGTTGCGTTTTGTTGCTCATATTTAACCACATGGTTAGTTTTCTTCTTTTTGTTGCGTATAGTTTATCATTTCAGTTCCTTTGCACACACACATACACACACACACACACCTGCCAATGTTAATATACACTAACATAATGCGCTCTCTTAACAATATTACTCTCTTCCCTTTCTCTCTCTCTCTCTCTCTCGTTTTGCTATACCCACCACCATGCAATACACCTCTAACCCACCACACTTTTGCTAAATAAATGTTGCCTCCTTTGCATTTAACAACAACAACAACAACAACACAACGTAGATCGCGCTCTGGTGAGAGTGGTAGTCATCATCACCATCATCACCAAGCTCACCAAACCCACCACAATCATCACCAAGCACCGCAACAACAACAACAGCAATCGCAAGTATCGCAAACACAGCAGCAGCAGCAGCAACAACAGCAGCAGCAGCAACAACAACACCAACTGCCGCTGCAGCAAGTGTTGCATGGCACCGCCAACGCCAGCACCTCTACGTCCAGCCCAATACTGACCACGCCCACCAAGTCACAGTCACGTTCGGGCAAGAAGCGTGCTGCTGCTCTGAGCAAGAGCGAAGCAACAACTGCAGCTGCGGCCACAACAACAGCGGCAACAACAACAACAACAACTGCAGCAGCTGCAGCTGTAAGTGCGGTCGTCGAGAAGCTGAGCCGCAATAGCAGCGGCAGTCGTCACAGCTCGCCCCACTATCGTGCCACGCCCACACCGCCACCGTCGTCCCTGGTGCCGGCGGTCTCGTCGCCGGTGGTTATGTTGCAGGGCTTATCCTCCTCCTCCGTTGACTCGCCGCCGGCGGCAGCAGCAACCACAACGCGCCACACGCGCAACAACAACATCAATAACAGCAGCCTAGTTGCTGCCGCCGAGCAGGCAGCCAGCTCGGCTTCCTCGTGTTCGTCCACCTCGTCCCCCATGTCCTCTGCCAGCGGCAATGTTGTCAGTCTCCTTGATTCGCCCGTCAACATGTCCACACAGTCGCAGCAACATGTTCCTTGCTATAGTCGCAGCAACAGCAGCAACAATGTTGCTGGCAACAATGCTGCAAAGCCACTCAACAAGAAAATGTTGCGCGCGCAGCAAACGCAGCTGTATCAGCAACAACAACAGCAACAGCAGCAGCAACAACAACAGCAGCAACAGCAGCAGCAGCAACAACAACATGTTAATCTTAGCAATGCACCACCCGCTAGAGCCACCTCACCTACAAACCTTAGCTCAGTCAGTAGTCAATTTTCGCACTTGCAACAGCAACAGCAACAACAACAGCAACAACAGCAGCAACAGCAACAACTTCAGCTTAAGCAACATCAAGATTTAGAAATATTGCAATTTACTAATACAAATACCAATGCTTCTTCCATGACGACAACAACAACCATCACAACAACAACAACAACAACATCGACAACGAACAACAACTTGAATAAAACAACAACGAAATCCAATAGAACGCCCGATCTCAACACGGCAAGCACCACAAACAGCACCTCAACATCATCAACGACAACAACAGCAACCAACAGCAGCAGCAGCAGCCTCTTAAACATCAACCTCGGCAGCAGCAGCAACAGCAGCAGCGGAGGCGGCGGGGGCCTCAAATTCACGTACGAGGCGCAAACGATTAGCACGCAGCTGGATGTGCCCATGTTGCCGGTTAGCGCTATTAAGGACTCGCCGCCCAGTTCGCCCGGCTCGGAAATCGGTGCCGCCCTGCACTCGGCGGTGGCGTCGGCGATCAGCGCGGCGCCCATCGCAGCCAGCGGCGCCAATGTGCGTAAACGTGGACGCAAAGCGAAGGATGCAACGCTAGCAGCGGCTGCAGCTGCCACAGCGGCAGCAGCGGCGGCGGCGGCGGCAGCGGCTGTTGCTGCCACCACTCAACAGGATCTCAAGGATGTGCGCATACTGCAGAATGGCGTCGGTGCCACCAGCGTGCCCGCCAGTGCGCCCACGCCGCCAGCCACGCCCGCAACGAGCGTCAGCAGCGTCAGCATCGGTTCCAGCACAGGCTCCGTTTCTGGCTCCATCATAGCGCACACAGCGACGCATATGCTGGGCAACCATGTGAATCCCAGCAGCAGCGTGGCCCAGAAGCTGTCCGAGCAGCTGCACATGGAAGTCCAGGATCACGCCATCTACACGCCCGACACCCTCAACTCACAGTTCACGGGCGTGCCCTTTCCCGGCAAACAGGTAAGTCTCGCATAGCCGCATACCTTCCTCCACTAATCTCTCTCTCTCTCTCTCTCTCTCTCTCTCTTTCTACCACGTAGCGCAATGCGAGCACAGCTGCTGCGGCGAATGCGACGCCAGCGCCCAATCCGCTGCAATCGATGTTCGGCGGCGGCGGCATTAACGGCAACATGCCCATACCGCAGAGTCTGGAGCAGCTGCTCGAGCGCCAGTGGGAGCAGGGCTCGCAGTTTCTAATGGAACAGGCGCAGCATTTCGACAGTGAGTATGGCTAATCCCCCAGACAGCTATTCTGCCCACAACTCCAACTAACGCTGTTTTCCTCCTCCTCTCTCCTGCAGTTGCCTCGCTGCTGAACTGCCTGCATCAGCTGCAGAGCGAGAATCTGCGCCTCGAGGAGCACGTGACCAGCCTCATCGCAAGACGCGATCATCTGCTGGCGGTCAATGCGCGCCTCCAGATACCGCTGAACAATGCGATCAGCAATGCCAAAGCCGAGGCGCACGGTAAGTAAAAAACGGCATCCATCCACTCTCAGTTCCGTTCTTGGTGTCGGCACTTGCACTTGCTCTCCACAAACACACACATAAAAACACATACAACACACTCACACAAACACACACACACACACCTAGACACAAGTCGAGGAGAGCAGCATTTCATCCAGACTTTAAAATTCACCACTCAACATATGTAAATGTACATACTTAAATTTAAAGCGATGTTTATGTTATGCTTGGCGTTGCCAGACCTCGCACTAATGCTGTAGGTGTCATTCTCGTATAATTTATCGCATTAATTATATTAACTTAAGTAAATTAACTGGGTGTACAACTGAGCCTGTACATAACAAAAAAAAAAAAACAAAAAAACAAGTCTAAATAAAACAAGAATTCAATTTATACTAAACAATCTATGATAGAAAACAAACTGAGTAGCAGAATAATTGTACAAATATTTACAATCAAATCAGTTTTCTATCATTACGTACTTAAAGTCAACTTAAAGCTTATATTAGGCATACACCAAATTTTTTAAATTACACTTTCTATTCATGTAATAAATGGAAAAGAACAACAAAACAACTGCTACTTAATTTCTTTACACAAACTATTTTTAAACTTAAGTTAGTTTTATGCATATATATACAAGCTAATTTTTCCTTATTTTATTTGTTTTAAAAATGAATAAAATGTGTATTATAAACCAAAAACAACAACAAGCAAATTCTAAATTTATTTCATTTGTGTTTTATACAAAGTTCTTTCGCATTCTTCGATTTTTCTTTACACTTCTTTCCACTGTTACTTACTTCTAACAGGGCACTAACAGCGGCTGTTTATGTTAAGTTCACGCCTTTTATCATTTCAAATTAACAGCAGCTGTTATTCAACAGACTGTTGCTGGTCAATTGGTGAACTTATGTTGTTGCATGCAACACACAACTCAACTACACACACACACACATACACCACAAACTAACAACAACAACATGCACGTGTGTAGTAAAAAAGACGATCAACTTGTACAACTTTTGCCCTTTCCACGTTAGCCTCTAGCAACAGCAACAGCAGCAGCAACAACAACATCAGCAGCAGCAACGCTCTCCACGCTGCCACAACGATTGCAGCTGCCGTCTCGCTGGCCACGACCGCCATAAACACCACAATCCCCACAATGGCCAACAGTCGCGCCAGCAACGTCAGCGGTGTCCTGGACTATCGAGGCAGCGGCAACAGCAACAGCACCGGCAACAGCAACAACATTGGCAGCAATTCCGCGTCCGCTAACTCCAATTCGAATGCAGCAGCAACAACGCCACTGGCATCGGTTAGCAGCAGCCTTTCACTGGGCAATGCAACCAATTTGGGCCTGAGGTGAGCACTCCGAAAATAATACAAAATCATTATCTAATCATTGTCCTCTCCAACAGACATTCGTACAACAACGCCGGCAACAGCAGCAGTAACAGCAGCAGCAGCAACAACAGCGCCAGCAACAACCTGCATCCGCATCAACAGCAGCAGCAACAGCAACACGCAGCGTATTTGCAGCCGCAGCAGCAGCAGCAGCAGCAACAGCCGCCGCAGCATTTGCACCAGACGCATCATGCGAGCGCCGCCGTTGCCGCCCACATGTTGGGCGTGGGCGTGGGCATGAGTTTGGGCGCCGGCGTTGGCGGCGGCGGCGGCGGTGCTGCGGCTGCGGCAATTGGACGAGGTGGGTCAGCTACAGCGGTTGCTGCAACCACAATAACAGCAACAACAACAACAGCTGCAACAGCAACAGCCACTTTGACAACAACCACAGGCAGTTTGCAACACGGTGGGGCACCACACGCGCATCCGCATCCGCATTCGCATTCGCACCACCCACACCACTTTCCTAGCATTCAAGTTCAATTGGGTGCCGGTGGGCTCGTTGGCGGCGTGCACATTGATGACTTGAGTAGCTCCTCCACCTCTTCCTACGCGGCGCAACATGCGCAACACGCGCAACTGTTCAGCACGCATCACCAGGTAGTGTGTGCGTGTGGGTGCATGTGACTCTGTCTATTTCTGTGTGTGTGTGTGTGTGTGTGTGTAAACAAAAGCATTTGGCAATTCGTTGAACTCACATCTCACCTACATACATATGTGTATATATATATATATTCAATGAGTGTTGTTTGTATTCGTTAGCTTTTGATTTTGTGCCGCCCCCAATCATCTCACATATCTCACATTTCAATCAGTTCCAAATTCATGTGCTTTCTTTTTGCTCCAAACTGCAACCGCGCCTCTCATTCAAATTATTCGCATTATTTTGCCACAGTCTAAACGCAAAATCTGAATAATTTATCGAAAATTGTTTGTTGTTTTGTTTGTTGTGTGCCAGCGCTGAAAGTTACGAAACTGTTACTGTTAAAGCTACCCGTTTATGTTAACAGTGTATTAGAGCGCTCTGTTATTTGACATTATGTTATGCTCTGTTCTCATCTCTTGCAGTCCCAACTAAGGCGCGACGATAACCTCGCCAAATCTAGCTGAAAGTCATATCGTGAGCAGCAGCATCAGCAATTGACGAAGAAGAAGAAGAAGCCAGCCCTGGCCAGATGTGCACGCCACACCAAAAACAAAAACAACAAGAACAAAAACAACAGCAACAACAAGAAACCCCAGTCGCACACATACAACAAGCTAAAGCAAACGGCCGTCAGCTTTCAGCTGCTGCGCGACAATCAAGAAGACGATGTAAGCCAGTCAACAGTTGTGTATGGGTAACACGCAAATACCCCTCACTCTCCATTTTAGCTAACCAGCAGCAGCAGCAGCAGCAGCAGTTTCTCCACCTTTTCGTCGTCCTCGCCGCAACATTCGTCCCTGGACTACGAGGCCGAGGACGAGAACGAGGATAAGCAGCGACAGAGGCGACACAAAGATGAAACTGACAGTTTGATACACGTTCAGAACTTTCTGAAATGCTTTGGCGCCAATGCCTATGCAGGCGCCACAGTACGAACAACGACAACAGCCACTGCTATAACAACAACAACAACAGCAGCAACAACAGTTGCAACAGTTGCAACAGTTAGCTCTGGAATTGCATCAAAAGTGATCAATTCGCCGCATTCCGAGCTACGCAATTGGCGTCACAATTTTCGAGCTGCAACTAGCACAACAACAATAGCAACAGCAAGCACAACAACAATGACCGTCATGCCTGCAACGGCAACAGCAACAACAAACACAACAATAACAACATCACAAACTCATATTACCAACAGCAAGCCGCCAAAATTTCAAATCAACACAAAATTCTTACGTAAGCCGCGTAACAAATTGATGAAGATGCTGCCATCGACGACAACAACAACAGCAGCCACAACAACAACAACACAACAGCAGCAGACAGAGCAACAACAACAACAACAGCAGCAAAAAGAACAAGAAACGCAAACGCAGCTATTTATTGATGATTCCAACGCCAAATTCAAAGACTTTTCAATTGACTCGCTATTGAATAAGTAAACTGTAACACAATTAACAACTAGCCCTATTATTTGTAGCCTAATTCTTTACACAGCCAACCACAAACCGCGTTCCTAGAGTCCCCACTATTATGTATATTTTTTATTTGTTTAGCCAATCGTACAGAATGTAACACATTAACATAGAAATCAAATAGATTATATAAGTTGTTTATTTATTACATACATTTGTACAACTAATGGCACAATTCATAACTAGCATTAGCAGGCGTAAGCATGTATATACAATTATAATTACAATTACTTAAATTACAAGTTAATAAACCACAAACAATGTGCTAGAATTTAAACTACGACTATTTTGGCAACATTTTTAAAATTTTTAGCTGGACCTGCATTCGACTGGGGTCATCCAATCCATCAGGGAGATCATTTGCTAACAGGAGGCAGGGGAGCCTGAAGAGCCTCGCGCACGCGCAGCAACATTTCCTTGCGGACATCATCGGGCACCATTGCTCGGGCCTGGCTTTAATAAATTTGATGCGTTATAATTATTTTTGAACTACACCCAGCAGACTGCAGACCAACTCACATTGGGAATTATCATTTCGGCCAGCTGGTCATGAGTTAAATTGGTTACGCCGCGCTCCTCCAATTTGTTGCGTATCATTTGTTCGATTTCCTTGCGCCAGCCGCAATCGTTGAGGCGCTTCTCCAACAGATCCTTCAGTGCCATAGTATCAGTAGTGTTCAGTGCAGCCTTCCCTACAGCCCCAGAATCGGTGCCCATTCCAGTTTCCTTACTGTTTTCCATTTTACTTCAATGGAACTCTGTGCATTTGCATTTGTTGGCAGAAAAACAATAATAATAAATATTTATTTGTTATCAGCTTATTCAAAGCCAGCTTGAGAGTATCGATATTTTTGTTTCATAAAATACTCGATAGTTATGTGCCATCGAGCTAATCGCATGACATCTAGTCACCTCCAATTATAAATACTAACCCGTACCGAGTAACTTGTGGTTTAATATATTTAAATCCCAGCACTAGTAGGATACAGTATTGACAAACAAATTTACCTATATATAGAATACATTTTGTTGTGCGCACAATGCATCATGTGAGCAACGCGGTATGACTTATTGACTTTTATATATAAATGAAATAAAGAAATTAATGTTGTATCAATGTTCTCCTTCTTTTTCCCGTAAGAAAATTTTGTTTTATTTGAAGTTAACAGTTTTCTGTGAAACTTTCTGTTATATTTTACTTATTCTGTATATTAGCTTATTATCTGTTTCAAGTCTTCTAACTTTAAAGCTTTTATCTATTAGATTTAGGGCTAGGTGTAGTCTATTAATGTATTTTTTGCTTTTTATATTTATGTCTTCTGATCCTCCAACTCAGATTTTTTGAAAATGATTTAGTCTTCTCAGGACGAAAATTTAGAAACGTTGTTCAACATCCCATAAGTCCATATGGGATTATAATATTGTGACAATTGCAAGTTATTAGAGTAATCAAAATAAATTATGATGTCAAATTTAATTATATCGAAACTTGGCCTTAATGGCATTTAAATATACGGTAATTGACCGCGAAACTATTATGCTGCCACCATGGACGGGGTGGCCAGATCACGCCATTGAACGATTTTCCATTTTTATCGGTACTATCGATATACTTTTTATCAAGCCAATAAATGTACTCACACATACAAATACAACGAATACGTGAAATACGTGCACATGTACATCAAATAAATGTACATATGTATTGTATTACACGGATTTATGTACCATCATCTTATGTCTTTTACTTTAAAGCTAATAGATAAATTGCTTTGTTTTGCTTACAGCAAAAAATTGATTCATAATGCCAAATCGAGACTTTCTTATATGTACTCAAACAGAAGTAAATTTGCATTGTTAGGCCCACAATCTTTTTCAATTGGATGCCCACTCAGCCGCCCACAGAAATACGATAGAGCCGGCTCCATGGATTTGAGCTGTCGTCATCACCGTTTGATATGAACTTGAATCATACAAATAAACATTTTAGAGCAGGTATACATGAATGTACATACATATATACATATGTATGTATGAATGTAAATGGGTTTGATTGTAGGAATATAGTCAGACGACAGTTAAATTACACATGCTTATACACACGTATATATGTATGTATATGATTGTATTTATGTGGGTTTGGTTATACTCTATTTGATCTGTTTTTAAACACGCAATGCAGCTGTTATAAATAGTTCGAAATAAAGGCTCATTGGGTGGTAAAGTTTCTAAATATTCTTAGCAAATGTTTGATAAATAGAAAAATTTAAAGAAACATGCAACTTAGTATGATTTAACTTTTATAAAAGAATGCCGACTTTAAATAAGCGTACATATAATTTCTTGTGTTTAATCGTGTATAACCTCAAATCAGAAATCTGGCGTCTGCTGTTAGCTATGTGTGCAATACACACACACACATATGCACATTTACTTCTGTATATACCTACCGGCCATCTGTGCGGCTTTTGCTGCATTTCCTGTATGTGCTCTCTTTCTAAAAATTCGATAGTGCAGCTGTTGGCCTGCTTCTCGAAAGTTTTACACTCGGGTGGCGGTAGAGAGCTGGCAGACTGCTTCGTACAGCAACGACAAGCCGGTTCACCTAGGCTTCAATTGCAATGTGGCAAGAAACAACCCCGTAAACGGCATATGTATGTATGTACATGTAGTTGCGTGTGTATGTACGTATAAGGCGAGGTACAGGCCGTCGGCAATTACCGCACTCAGAAATGAAGTCATCGCCTGACTCCGCGTTGGAATGAGCCCCCCACAGCTGTTGTTATGCTGCAGAATGACTCATCATTAAATCGATAGTCTTGGCCATGTAGGGCGCTCCACAAATGGGTAGAAGGGGGAGCTGCGCCAAATTTAGGTGCATGCCACGCCTTTGTACAGTCAGCAGTACCACATTGCACCAGCAAGTGAAAACGCAATTAAGTGGAAAGCCATTCTCCGCTATTAATAGAGCGTGTTGCGCTCGCTTGCTCAGCTTTCCCTACGTTTATCTACACTTAATTGCGGCACCGTTCAGTGAACTCCACCGTTGGAATACTTGGAAGAAACGGAAGATGAAAGAAAATACAATTATGGTTTTTTTTATGCTGGCAACACTGACTATTCGCTGACTTTATTTTCGTACACAATTTTAGAGCTGTTTTGTATATACTTTTTTTTAAGGTCTGCTATTCGTGTATTTTTTGTTCGTGTTTGTCAATAAAATACTATACAGGTTTACCCCATTTTTTTACTCCAGTGTTTTCATGAATTTTTTTTTGCTTGTTTTTCTTTTAATGAAGGCAAAGCGTGGGCATTGGTTTCGACGTGAGCAACGCCCACCAATGACGCTTGCCCTGTGCGCTCTGCTGCTGGCGTTTTTGGGAGTATGTTTAGTACTCCTCGGCACCCTCGCCTTCGCCATCACCAGAGTCCATGCCGACCTCCTCGTAATCTTTCTCCAGAGCAGCCAGATCCTCACGGGCCTCGGAGAACTCGCCTTCCTCCATACCCTCACCGACGTACCAGTGGACGAAGGCACGCTTGGCGTACATCAAGTCGAACTTGTGATCCAGACGGGCCCAGGCCTCGGCAATAGCCGTGGTGTTGGACAACATGCACACGGCACGCTGTACCTTGGCCAAATCGCCACCGGGCACAACAGTGGGTGGCTGGTAGTTGATGCCGACCTTGAAGCCAGTAGGACACCAGTCCACGAACTGGATGGTACGCTTGGTCTTGATGGTGGCAATGGCGGCGTTCACGTCCTTGGGCACAACATCACCGCGATACAACATGCAGCAGGCCATGTACTTGCCGTGACGGGGATCGCACTTGACCATCTGGTTGGCTGGCTCGAAGCAGGCGTTGGTGATCTCAGCCACCGACAGCTGCTCGTGGTAGGCCTTCTCGGCCGAGATGACCGGGGCGTAGGTGACCAGAGGGAAATGGATACGTGGGTAGGGCACCAAGTTGGTCTGGAATTCAGTCAGATCGACGTTGAGGGCACCATCGAAACGCAGTGAGGCGGTGATCGAAGACACAATCTGGCCAATCAGACGATTCAGATTGGTGTATGTGGGACGCTCAATGTCCAAGTTGCGACGGCAGATATCATATATGGCCTCATTGTCTACCATGAAGGCGCAGTCGGAGTGCTCCAGAGTTGTATGCGTGGTCAGGATTGAGTTGTAGGGCTCAACGACAGCAGTCGACACCTGAGGAGCGGGGTAGATGGCGAACTCCAGCTTGGACTTCTTGCCATAGTCCACAGACAGACGCTCCATCAGCAGCGAGGTGAAGCCGGAGCCAGTGCCGCCACCGAACGAGTGGAAGATGAGGAAGCCCTGGAGACCAGTGCACTGATCGGCCAGCTTACGGATGCGGTCCAGCACCAGATCGACAATTTCCTTGCCGATGGTGTAGTGACCACGAGCGTAGTTGTTGGCGGCATCTTCCTTGCCAGTGATCAACTGCTCGGGATGGAACAGCTGGCGGTATGTGCCAGTGCGCACCTCATCGACCACAGTCGGCTCCAGATCAACGAACACAGCGCGGGGCACGTGCTTGCCAGCGCCGGTCTCGCTGAAGAAGGTGTTGAACGAATCATCGCCACCACCGACGGTTTTGTCGGACGGCATCTGGCCATCAGGCTGGATACCGTGCTCCAGGCAGTACAACTCCCAGCAGGCGTTACCAATCTGGACACCAGCTTGGCCAACATGGATAGAGATACATTCACGCTGTCAAAGTAAAGAGCCGAAATGGCGAAAGTTTGATTAATTGCTGGTCGCAATGAGAAAATCGATAAACGAACGAAAGCCGCACCCAAACACGATGTTGCCTCTATGTAAGAGTGAGATGGCAAATTCACGGACAGAAAATTTTATAGACATTCTGGAAATTCTTTTACACATAATTTATGTTCTTTAAACCCGAATAGTAACCGATTTGGTTATGGTTATATGCCATATTTATAAAACAAGCTATTCATCAAAATTTTCGCATGACGTCATCACATCTGCAAAGTCGCCATTTTGCAACATGGCTGCACGCCTCGTCTCGTTTACCATACATATTTACATTATATACGACGAGGAACAAAAAAAAAGTTGGGTAAAACTAAATTTATTTATTTTACTTACCATATTGAGTTTTTATAACTTTTTTACACACAACGAAAATTCACAGAAAATCTGTAGAGCAACTGTTGGAGGTCTATCTCGGAGAGAATTTACGTTCGAATTGCCGGCTATGAGGCTTCACAAACGTATAATGAAACTTTCCGCATCGACTGCTATTTATACTCTCGGAAACAGAAAATGCTTGCTTGTGTGAGTGAGTAAAAACAGCTCTGATGCTCGATACATAAAATCTGTTTATTTGCCGATGTATCGATATTTTGCTCTGCAAAACGTTGCCACTCGTTTTACTTTTTTAAATTTTAAATAGCCTTACCGCTTTATTTTAAAGCAAAATTAGAAAACTTTGGTAAACTGCAAGGAATTCGCTTGACTAAACTAAACTACTAAACTAATGATACAAAAATGCACACATTTGCCCGTTTAGTGATTTTTCTCGTTTTCGGGGTAAATGGTGAAAAACGTTTCTTTTGCGTATATTGCATGCATATATAAATTTATTTATGTAAATCTAATAAGAAACAATACAGTTGATTGGTAGTAGCACCGATTGGAGAAAGTCTCAACATAAACTTAATAACGGAGTCCCGCATGTATGAAATAAGAATATTTGAAACTGAAAGCATGAAAAGGATATAGGCTAATTTTAGCTCAACAATTTTGTGTAAAAAATACTAAAATATTTTTAAATTATAACTTAAATAACATTTGGAAAAAGTTATAAGCTCAATGCCCTGACCTAAAAGCATAATACTCTTTGGAACTCCTGAAAAATTTAACTGGCAGAGACATTTACATATTAGTTTTCTCTTCGCTTCAATCGTCTCGATCACAATCGATCTATCAACTACATCTACAACGTTCGTAGTAAATTTTCCAAGAACTTAAAAGTGTAACAAAATTTACGGGAATCGCTTGTTCAATAGTTAAGCCCCGTTACTTAAGTAAAGAAAAGTTTGCGAAGACGCATTTTCAAAACATTTTACGCTAAACTTATTAATAATGTAAATATTGGTATTGGTATACATTTATATTGTACCACAAATTTCGCGGGCAAGAGTAAATCTTATTAGAGAGCATAATGTTGCAGAGTTGCTTTTTAATCAGATTCTGTGTATTACACTTCAGATTAAAATGCTAACACTAAAAAAAAAAAAAGAAAAAAAATAAAAAACAAGACAATACAAACCGCTCTACTTCGATGGAAAACGTTTTCAAATTATTTACAGGCGCAGTTGTTTTGACGGACAGTTTGATTATAATTACATATCTGCACACACATACATAGAAACAAGCAAACTTATTTCACAACAGCTACTTTTGATTTGTGTGCTCGACTTGGCAACCCTACTGGAAACACATATGTCGGTATATATGTACGTATGTATGTATATTTTTCAGGTAACAACTCATGCGCTATTTAAAACGTACATGTTTGGCGTTTGTATTTTCTTGCAATTTGGATTAAATAAAACTATCTAAAAATGAGAGTAGAAGACATTGAATCGTTTTGGATTAATAAAGCAATCTACAACAATGCCGAAAGGCTGTTCTATGAGGGATTTAACAGAAGCCAACCCAATGTAAGTTAAGTTTATCAGAAGCTTTTGAAACGAGTGTGTGAGCAGTGTTGTATTGGTTGGCAGTATTCCGAAAGTTCTATACAAAATTGTATATTTTGAATGTGCATTTAAAATGTATGTACATCTTAATATGTACATATGTTCATGGGCCCTCTGGCACGCCGAAAAGCTGACAGTCAGCTCCGCCCGTAAACTTTCTTGTAGGTGGCTACCCTGATCTAATCAGCTGCTTCGCACAAAGCGTCCCCACTTTTGTTTAAATATACAAAGCTTTAATTTGTTTGTTATTTGTTTTGTTGATTGTGTGACTTAAATAGAAAACCGTCCCCACCGTCGCTGTTAAAGCCAGTAAAAGGAGCAAAGGACGGAAGGCAATGGCGGAACAAGAACAACAGCAGCAGAAACAAAAGCAATTATTATACGTGAGTATTCTTTAAAGTTAAACAAAGAAAGTTAAAGACGTCATGTTTATACCATCAGCTAAATCCCTTGACCTTGGAAGCGAGCTACTTCTTGCAAACTCTGGAAGAAGTTAGCCTCCAAAAACATCCACAACTGGACCTGCATTTGGCGCATTTGCTTGAGCGTATTGTTGTTGGCATTGAAAAGTATCTGGACAAGAAGCCCATGTACATCGTACCCAAACCAGCGCAAAAGGCTTGCAACCAGCATCCAAAAGCAAAAGGATCCCAGGGACTAGCTTTTGTTCCACCCAACGAATTGCATAAAATTAAGCGAACATTTAACTGTACGGCTTGCACGCATCGCATTGTGGGCACAACAATTGCAAAGGCGGTGGCACATTTGGCCGAACAGCATCCAAAACCCAATCCGAATGGCAACGTCAACGGACAACGACCGGTGCTGACGAAGCAGGAGAAGAAGCGAGTCGAGGTAGAGGCTCGCGCCAAAATGACTATTCAGCTCCCCAAGAGTAAGCAACAATGTAAACAAAGAAAAATGCTACGTTAACTCTTTTTTTTATTGCAGAGGTTAAGTCATTGGTTTCGGGCGATATCGCAAATATGTTCAGGGATAAATATAAAATTGCAGATAAACTTAAAGTGTTGCCAGAGTACGATAACATTGAGGAGGATTTGTGCAAGCTTATAGCACCCAAGTATCCCAATAAACCTGTAAAAATATACAAGTTTGGATCGCGAATAACGGGAATTGGCACGTGCTCATCTGATTTGGATATATTCATCGACATTGGTACGTGCTCGATCACTGTAGTATTAATTGGTTAACCGTGACTAATTTATATTTAAAAACAGGCAACAACTTTGACATGTTCGAGCATCGCGCAACTAAGCAAACTATTCTCAAGCTTCTAGCGCTGAGTGATCTCCTTTGTGACGACAGCAACTGGCGCGTAATCAGAGTAAATACATTTGGTTTATTATTGATTCATCGTTTATTAATTGTTTGTCAAATAGGTCGTTGAACAGGCGCGAGTGCCGATAATAAAGACCTGTCATCTGTCGTCTGGAATCGAGTGTGATATATGCCTGAACAGCCTGGGTTTTTGTAACACAAACTTGCTTAAGTATATATTTGAGACTCAGCCACTGGGTAAGTTAGCCAACAATTTGTTTACATGTATGGAAATTCACCATATTGAATCCATGCCTTTTTTTCAGCACAATACATGTGCATATATGTGAAAACCTGGCTAGAGCGTTGTAAGCTGACGGAACAAATAACGAGTTATAGTATGGTTCTGATGGTTATCTACTTTTTGCAACTGAAGCATTTTTTGCCATCGATTGCTCAGCTCCAGAACGATGATTCACTGCCAGCAAAGCAATTCGTGGGACGTAAGTATTGCTGATGATATCAATTCGTGTACTTACCCTAAATATGTTTTTTCCGATTTGTTTTAGCTTGGATTGCGAATTTTGCACAGAAGTCACTTAGCGATTTGGAACTGCCGGCGATAGAGATAAGGGTGCCTGTGATTAAAGAAAACTTGAGAGAATTCTTCAATTACTATGCAAAATTTAACTATGAACGATGCATGGTTTGTCCATATTTTGGCAAGGAAAAAATACTCATTTCGAAAATCGAAAAAGAGTTGCCCACAAGGTAAGTTTACAAATCTCTGTTAATATTTACAAGTGTGCGTTTAATTATAACATTATGTTTGATGTTTAGGTATATTATTTACGCCACTATAAATCCAGAATCGGAGTTGCAGCTTCGAAAGCCTTTTGTCGTTCAAGATCCCATTCAGCTCAACCACAACGTGACCAAAGCAGTAACCAAATATGGACTGCAAACATTTAAGGATTACTGCGCACAAACAGCCGCGCTGCTTGCAGAGCCATCAATAATAATAATATAATAATAATAATAATAATAAAATTCTTAAATGATCGTCGCCGTAAGAGAATCAATTTGAAACGCCTTTATTTAATACGTTTTCAACATTTCAATTGCAACATTCTAAGACATTGTTATTGTGAGTGTGTGAACATGCATATAAATATAAAACAAAATAAATAATAACGAACACACAATAGTACACATGGAAAGCCTAAAGGCGCCAAGACTTGGGCCACACATCAAATGTCCTACTTAGGAAATATATTGTAAAAAATACAATCAAAATGACACCCAGAATTGAAAATCGATTGTACCAATGCTGGTTGCTTTCCTGCATCATGTTATAAATGCGCATGGCTGAGATTTCAGCCTCGTCCACGCTGCCATTATTGTCAACAACAAAATGCGATTTCTCGCATTTTTTCTCAAGCGGCATTTGTGACTCGATGCGATTACGTGCCTCCGTTTCCGAGAGTTCATTGCGTGCCAACAGACGTTGCATCTGGTTTTCCGAGTCACTATAAACTTATGTTTTATACGAACACTTTTTAAACATGGTATATATAGTGAAAAACTCACCAGGACACGGTCACAATTTTGTGTATAAAATCCATAAGTATGCCTGTTTCAAAGAGTAATGGCAAGTCCAGTACAATCCAGCCATGACCGGACATAAAAAGCTTGAACACACGCCAAAAGATTGTACGATGAATAACGGGGTGGGTTATCTGATTTAGTTTTCCACGTAACTCCTTGTTCTCGAATATCAGTCGTCCCAGTACGGCTCTATTTAGCTCTTTGGTAGGCAGCAGCACTTCTTCGCCGAAAGCATCGCGTATTTTCTGCCAGCATGGTTGACCTGGTTCTACAACTGTGAGGGATGTATTATTGTTAATTTAAGCTAAATTACGCTAATTGTGTTCAATTGCAACATCCCGTAAGACATTTTGACTTACTCTCCCTGGCAATTTTATCTGCATCGATAACTGGAATGCCATGGCGTTCAAATACTTTGGTAACCGTACTCTTTCCCGTAGCAATTCCACCAGTTACAGCCACAATAAACATATTAAGACAAAAATCTATTTCTTTGGAATGCTTGACGTTATATTTATTGTTGACAGTTGTCTCAATTACGATTCCGTTATCGGTTGAACCGATAGGGCCGTCAGTGTATCGATAAGCAAGTTATTTTGTATAACGTTTTACAGCACTAGGTAGGCATATTTTGAATGTTGTTCAACACGTTTTTTCATGAACAGTCAGCCATCTTTAATTTTTGTACATTTTCGTTCTCGTGCGTCGTTTTCAGCAGTTGGCGAAATTTTCACGCGTTCGTGTTAAAACCTCGTTTACGTTTACAGCGCGAATTAAATACCAAGCTCAACAAAAGTTATAAATTATTTTTATCATCTGAGAGTCATACATCAAATCAGCAAATATGGTGGATAAAATTGAAATGAGTTTGGATGATATCATTAAGTCAACGCGCACCCAGAAGAAACCACAAGCAGGTCGCAGTGGACCTGGTGGAGCTCGCCGGCCTGGTGGCCAACAGCGATTTGGCGCTGGGGCACCACGTCGTGGAGGTGGTCCTGCTGGTGGCTCACCACGCAAGCCAGCACCAGCCAGCGGCGCCGGGGGTGTGCTCAAAGGTCGCCGCGGCGGTAGCGGTGGCAGCGGCGCTATACAGAAGCCTCGGCTCGCACGGGTAATTGAAACGTAACGTTTTGTCATGTAGAGAGGCAAAAAGCAGCAAAATATCCATGCACATATGCATAACAAGGACTGCCCAAGTTGGAAACTTACGATTTTTTGCGAATTTCACGTCAAGTGATATAAACAAACACTGAAAATATCAAATGTGCTACCAGCTGCAAAATACACGGAAACAAAATGGCCACCGTATGCAGAATAAACGGTATCTGCACCGTTACTTGTACCATGTACTTACCCATGTACCATGTGGACAGTCAGCTGCAAAATGGCGGCTGCCAGTGGGCAGATAATATCATATATACATATATATCTATAAAAACCAAAATTAAAACAAAAACAATGCTTCTATCGCACTGTTTGGTTGTGTTAAGGATGGCGCGGCATCGGCAGAGCTACACAGCATTTGCATCGATAATCGAACTCATTTATGTATTTACAAGTTTTACAGCACCACATTTCGTTGAGGATTTCGCGCTTTTTGCGAACTTTTTTTCTTTGTAATCCCCGTTTATAACACGTTTAATATTTCTTTATTGTGCTTGCCAAACCAAACTAAAAGAGTGGCATCCAAACACACAAGTTACATTGTATACATGCATATTTAGTGTTTTGTGCATTTCTTCGATGGCGTCCTCTTGATATGGCTAGGATACAACAACTGCTGCTACTACATCTCCCACATATTTGATCAGAAACTTGTCCCCACGCGTTCCGTTCGAATCAACCAACAACAAATCTTCTACCTAATACTACCCCCCATTTAGGGCGATGTAAACAGCGCTTGGAAGCATGATATGTACGATGGTCCGAAACGAAACAGCAGCAGTACTGCCAACAGTACAGGTCCAACACGTCTGATAGTTGGCAATTTGGACTATGGAGTATCAAATACGGACATCAAGGAGCTATTCAATGACTTTGGACCGATGAAGAAGGCTGCCGTGCACTACGATCGTTCAGGTCGCTCTTTGGGTACGTCTAAATACATATACTTTTATTCATAGGTCAACATAATTTTTACTGAATTTTTTCATTGGCTATTCCCACAGGCACCGCTGATGTAATATTCGAGCGTCGAGCTGACGCCTTTAAAGCCATTAAACAATATCATGGTGTACCCCTAGATGGCCGCCCCATGACCATTCAACTTGCCGTCTCAGATGTTGCAGCGCTGACGCGTCCAGTGCCTGCCGAAGATGTTAAACGCCGTGTGGGTGGCGCCGCAGGATCACAATTCAAGCGTGGTGGTAAGTAGAGATAGTACAATAATAAAGTCGAGAACTGCATCACAAATTGTTTATCATTTAAGGTGGGCAAGTTGGAGGTGGACCGCGTCGCGGTAGTTTCCGCCGTCCGGCTACTGGAAAACCCGCTGCTGCGGCGGGCCCACGTCGCGAAAGAAAAGCTCCACCAACTGCCGAAGAACTGGATGCTGAATTGGATTCGTATATCAATGACATGAAGATCTAATTAGCTATAGTCTGAAATTAATCTAACACAAATATGGACTCATTATGGTTCAGCATACGGAACCAGAACAATTCAACGAACCGAAGTTGTGCGAGAACAGCTTTTAGTCATAATGGGTATATTTTACATAATTTTTTCATTTAAATTATATACAATGCTGTTTGGGATTGCGCATTAAATGATTTGTTGTTAAATGTATCAATGTGGCGCCCTCTAGTTAATAAGATCCAAATACATAATACATGATGTATTTATTCATAAATATAATTTTACTTTAAAAAGGAACAATGACGCGATAGTCATGATAATTGTAAAATCAGGTATAATAAATATATATATAATTATGTAATCAAGTTTAATATCTCAAAGTTCACTGGAATGATTGTACGTGCCAGTAGAATAAACCAGCTCTGACCATCTTAAATGTATATACGTTTTTTACTCGCTCAGTAAAACCTTGTCGATATTCACACTATCATAAAATACTATAAAAAATACAGCAGAAAACAATGTTAAAATTGTTGTGGCAAGATGCTAAGAAAACAAAAAGTTTGGGAAAAAAAATTTTGCGAAACATGTTTTGTTTCTATGGAAACTATTTCTGTTTTAAAGCTAGCGTTAACTTAAAATTTCCTTTTTTGCTTTATTGTTGGACAATCAATCGATAGATTAAATTGCGATTTATAATATTATATAATCATAATCATTTCAACAGTGTCTGGTCAGTTATTCAACAAATATAGATTTTGTATAAAAGTTGAAATTTCGTCACTATTGTTGAGTCAACCTTTTGATACACATTTCCGGTCCCATTTAAATGTAAAAAGTATGAAAACAATTTCCTTCATATTTAAATGTTAAGTTTATTTTTTGCAATAGTAAATATATTTAATTAGAAAAGAATTTAGAACAAATTTTGCAGACCATTACAAGTTTCAATTGGACACTTAAGTACAAATGCATAGTTGGGCACTTTCCATAAACGTATGGTACGTCTGTTGGGGTTGGTTTTTTCTTATAATCAGGGCGGAATCGCAAGTCACTTAAAGTTTAAACAATTGCGTACGACGGTATCAAATATATGGGCTTAATAGAAATAAAAACAATACATGAAATGCAAATAAACAAAGAGCAGAAGGCGGCGATTGGTTTTTGATTAATTTAGCAGAAATTCGCATAATTCTCATTTGTTAACGTTTAAACATTTTGCATAGTAGCCAATTTGGAATAAGAGTATGAATGTATAGGCTATATATGTATATATTAAGCGATTTATATTTATAAATGTATAATGGGACTGAGGATGTCTTGGTGTGTGTGTGTGTGTGTATGTGTGAGTTTGTGTGCAAGTATGAGTGTGTGAGTGTCAGTAAACGCGCGGCAGCCACACAGCTAAACCATCCTTCCCGGCTGTTTCTACCAGAAGCCGCCCGATGAGTAACCGCCGGGTGGAACACGTCCACGCGCCTGTTCATTTGTCGCCTTGTTGCCATTGGTGCACTCTTTGGGCTGGCTGGCGGGTGCTGGCTTTGGCTCCTCCTTTTGGCTGACTACCTCATCACGTAGCTTCTCCACCACTTTATTGGCATCGGTTGAGCCAATGCAGGCATTCATGTTGGAAGAGTTTTGTTGATTGTATTTGGAACGGGGTGCATTCACAGCCACTTCAGGTTCCGAAAAGATGTTGGTGTGTCCACCGCCTGGTGGCTTCAGTACGCGGCTGGAAGGACGTGCGCTGCTGTTCAAGCCAATTTTCAGTTCGGTGGATGTCATATTAAATGCTTTTTAATTAAACTGTAAATAAAAACAAAAGTTAAATAATTGCAAGAGTTGAAAGTTAGTAAAATGATAGACGCTCAATATGCAAATTTATGACGCCTTTCTAAAGATTCGATAAGCTTACGGATATTAGTAAATTAAACAATGAAACGCCTTTGCAATAAGTATATGGAAATGAGAACACTTAAAAAATTCTAAAGCGATACTTTCTAGACATACTGTTTATCTAGTACTTACATACATATGTATGTAAGTATGCACATAACGAAAACAGTCACGCCACTTACAAAAGTGGCCAACAATGAAGTAACAACGTTGACGGGCGTCAGCCAAGTGAACCATTGGGGGAAAATGCCAGAATAGAGAAACGTTCAACAGAAACAGATTCAGACAACAGCAGAATGGAACATTCGCACTCACAATGTGTACTCCCTTCCTGCCGCACAATACACTTACTCACTCACGCAAGCACACACACATAGACGGTCGGCTGTTCACTTTTCATACATACATACATCCATATTACGACCATACATAATTTTCAACATACATACATACATATATACATATTCATATACATTTATCTCTATTTTTGAGCGCCGCGTTCTTTTGCACTTTCCCGTTAACTATAATTGCGGCCCTGCCAGCTGCACACTTTCTTATTTTTGCCTCTTTTTTTTGGCGTTCTTTTCGGTGTCAAGCCGTTGCACATTATGCACAAAAACATGACTGAATAATAGTTTCGGTTTGCTGAAAAGGTCCATTTATAAAGCCGAAATTGGGGCCTTTTAGTTGTTCTCTCATTTATTCTTTCAGCCTTTTATAGTTTTTGGCCATTGCGTTTTTTCTGAGCAGTTGGGAGTCTGCTTTGGCATGAAAAAGAGGTCAAAGTGGGGGGCAATAGGCGATGACATTTGCGAGAAGTGTTGTAAAACGCGGGCAATGATGCGTCATGCTCTGTGGGAGGCGGCAAGCTTGGGCGAGTTTCCCCGCGGGATGCACAACACATACACATATACAATCTCATTTATGTTGAGGTATGTATGTAGTGTGTAAAACAAAGCAATGTGAATGACCGAATAATGCAAAAAGTCAAAGATCTCTAAACAACAGTCTGGTTATTGTCTTTTCTCATCGTAAACGCAAACATTATTCAAACGCAATCATCACAAGCGCTAAATGGAGCACTTAAATCTATTTGAATTATTTATGTACATATGTATACATATGTGCGTCAAGCAAATCTGAGTAATATATATTTTTTTGTTGTTGTATTGGTCACGTCGACCAGCCCAACTATGCCGCAGGTAGCACATTCACACACACAAATGCAATTACTATTATTATTAATATGGACTGTCTCAGTGTGTGTCTGCAATAAATTTCGAAGAAATTATGAGTAATGAACAATCGGAATAAAACTTGAAATTTGAGCCGGTTCGATTCGAGAGCCGACGCTCTCGCGCTCTTGTTATTGTTTCGATACGCCAAGTAAGCAAACAAAATAAATATGGGGAAAATACATCAAGACAGTCATACGGCAATGGGCTTATGATAAATAACTGTATATGTATATGGCATGTTATGTGCATACACACATACAAAAGGCAAATCTAGTTTATCCAGTGATGACCAACCTATATTTATTATTAAGCTTTATGGCTAATCAGTATTAGCAAACAAATTAATGTACTGCGGTGCCGTAAAAGTGACCCAAAACAGCGTCAACACATCCACACAGACGTACCAAAATAACAACTAGTACACATGCACAGCGCTTCGTATGCGCATATGTATGAGTGTACATATGCCTTGTTTAGCCAGTGCTAAAAGTTCGGTTCAAACTGCCTGTAGCTAGTTTTTAGCCAGCGATTGCGAATATTAAGTTCGAAGCATGCAGTCGCTCGTTCGCCTAAAAAAGCAAAATGCAAACATGGCCACTAAAAGCAGCCCCAGGGCGCCCGTGGCGCGGTGTGGGGCGCGAAACAGGGGAGAAATGGGATGCGCTGTGTTATTTTTATGCTTTAGTATATGTAGATGGAGCTATGGCAGCTGTGCTAAATAAAATTTTAAAGCAGCTGCACTTCACAAATACACGTACACACACTCACACTCATGTGCATGTGCGCATACACACGTTTGCCCCTGCGAAGCCCTTCGACATCATTATCATTATCCGCAAGCAGATACACAGTATATTTAGCCTCAAATTCCATCACACAAACACACAAGGGAAATGGCGATAATTAAGTTGTCTTCCGGAACATTATCGATTATGTTTCGGGTACAGCAACAAGTTAATGCTGGAAGCTGCTTTTAGTAACTAACACACACATGCTATTAACATACCTTTTTTATTTGTCGAGCAAAATCTGCTTTATTTCTGGATAAATTTAAATTTAATCTTAAATGCTCACTGTGAAAAACGACGCTTCCTTCGACAATGAACGGTTTATTTAAAATGGACAGTGTCAGTGTGGCCGTAACTGGTAACCAAAAAAATTATTAATCCAAAAATACTAATTCCGATGTGGTAGCTTCTTAATCGGTAAGCGGTTCTGTTAACCGATTCAGAAAGCGTTAACAGCAATGGTATTCCCGTATTAACCATAAGTTGCAAGTTTTTCTTAGCAGTCCTAAGACACTTAAGATCGATCGGTAGCCTCAATACCTTCTTTGTAAGGTTCAAGTTAAATGTCATTTTATTGTATGATATATGTATGCTAATATTTAAAATAGATTTAAATGCTTCAAAGAAGGTAAGTATTGAACTTATAGAAATTCGGTAGTGTATAGTATAGTTTGAATTGAATTAACATATGAAACACGGCTGGTCACTCTTCTTTTATGCTAATATCGTATGAAACAGCTGTTTATATCGATTAGCTTCTGAAGTACAACTGCTTTAGAATACCACTACCCAGAATCATGCATGTGGGCCCGACGAATGTTTTTTTTTATGGAAAAAATACCACCCACCTTTTACATTCGCCCAACATATTTTGATAGCGTTGCGTAAAATGTTACTGCCCGCTAATTTTAAATTGCTTTTTGCTCCTCACCTGTTCCAACTGGAAATACTTAAATATTTTAAAAATACTACATTTTCACAGTAGACAACACATGCATTACGTTGGCAAGTCAAACATAAATGAAATCGTTGAACACATTTACTTCTAATTAAATTTTAATTGTTTCATTTATTATAGAAAACGGATTTTTTGCAGGTCATATTAAGTTAAATTTTAACTTAAATCCTTGATGGGTAGAGCATCTGAAACAAATATGAAAACAGAAACATTTAAATCAAATATTACACATTAATTTTAAAGTTTTAACTTACGATGCGAATGCGGTGTCCCATAGCATGACCGGGCAAATTCCTGTTGAAGCGTGCACGCACGGATCCAGTGTTGCCGTGAATGCGGGTAACCTTGCCCCAAACAGCACGGACACGGGTCTTGCGCTCAGGATGCTGTGGCACGCACTTCTTGGTCTGTGCCTTGTAGACGTACACGCAACGCTTGCCAATGTAGAACTCGCCGTGCTCCTTGCGGCGAGCACCCTCAATCTGCAAGAACAACGTCAAAGCGTTAATAAAATTAGAACTTCAAGTTATAATTAAGTCGAAGAGCTTACCTTGAGGATGGCGTGGTTCTCGTGCTGGTTCCTCAAGCCGCGCTTGTATCCGGTGAAGACAGCCTTAGCAAACAGACGTCCATGACGTTTGTACTTCTTGGCAGACACTTTCGTTTCAGTAGCGGCAGCCTTCTCGGCCTTTGGTGCCTTGGCGGCCTTCGGCGCCTTAGCGGCCTTTGGGGCTTTTGGTGCCTTTGCGGCTTTGGACGCAGCGGGCTTAGGTTGTGTGTCAGCCATAGTTCACTATAAACAAACGACACAGAAAGTCAATTAATAACGTTGCATAAAAACATTTTGCTATTCACAGCCAATTGGCTTGTCATTTGTTTTGGTTGCGAGACACTTGGTCTCTAGCCATAAACATCGGAATGGTTTCACGATTTAATAACACACAAACTTTTTTCTGACATAATACATATATGCATCTATGCATGCGCACAATAATTTTTTGAGTTTATCGTATTATTCAGGTATATTTTCATATTTTTTCAGCGCACAGCATAAAATCCGCGTACATACCGGAAATCTGTCAAATGGCGAAAGAGCGAGAGGATGACAGGTCTGTCTGACAGAGGTGCATTCCAGCTGTTTTCAGTAATATATCGATTGTAAAATTCTGCGCAGTGTTGCTGCGCAGCATGAAAATTAATCGTATTGACTTGGGGAAAAGAAGTCAAAATAGAAAAATAAAAACAAAACTAGATATTTAAATAACAATGTTTCCTGAACACCAAAATTAAGAAATTAACAAAATTTTCTAGTACAGGTACCTACTTTGAACTGTATGTACTTCCAAAACGCAAGAACTATTTAATTAGTCGCCGTCCCGCTACTCAGTTGCATAAAGGCTTGTCCAAGATTGTTTCAGGGCGACAACGGCTGCCGTTGCACTATTCACAAAAAATAGCAATTGACAACAAATGGGTCTACTGTTGCAACTCTTCAAATGGGACAAGCGCTGGCAACTCATCCATAAATGTGATATAATAGCGAAGCGCAACATTAAAAAGCAGTCCGTTAATCCAACCAAGTAAGAGCTTCCACATTGATCATGTGTGGTTTGGGTGGGTGGGTGGGTGTTGGGCAGACTGCGCGACGCCAATATCAAACAAAAACAAACGTTGCATAACACCTTTGTTAATCTTTTCAATCCTAGACTTGCCGAGGTTGGGCGCCTGCTAGAAGCTAAGGAGGGAAAATACGATACTGGCCAGCTGTTCCTCCATCGAATCTTTGGCTATCGCGGAGTCGTACTTTTCCCATGGACGGCTCGCGTTTACGACCGTGATTTTCATAATCCAACAAAGCAAACAAAGATAACATCAACGCCGACGCAATGCAATGAGGCTTCATCTATTAGAGTTAAGGCGGAAAGTGGCGACAGCGGCACCGGGGCAACTACAACCGCACAGCATGACAATGCCACCTCCTGGCAAGCGGCCACTAGTGCCACCGACCCGCGCAATACCCCAAATGTGGGTACCGCCAAACCGGCAACAAATACTAGTGCTAGCACTACTGTCGATGCCAAAGAAGTTAAGGGAAAAACTCAAACGTTCTACCAGGTGCTCATCGACACCAGGGACTGTCCATATATTGTGAGTGCAATTTTCCTATTGTAAGGCATTATTCAATCTGAAACGTTTTAGCGCGCACAAACCGAGGCCGTCACCTTCTTGGGCAATCAGGACTCGAATCGCAGCTTGTATGCCATTCCCGGACTGGATTACGTTGCGCACGATGATATCATGCCATATTGCTCAACAGATAAACATCCGTTGCAGCACGAACTATTTGATAAATTCTTAACGCATGCTCCCGACGGTGAGCCGCCGTTTGTGGGCCAGGATACGCTCAAGGCTTGGCAGGAAAAGAACCATCCCTGGTTGGATATGAGCGATGTGCACAAGGAGACAACAGAGAACGTGCGCATTACTGTAATACCTTTCTATATGGGTTGCCGCGAGACACCCGCATCTTCGGTTTATTGGGTGAGATTGACCAAACCGACCTTTAAACCGATTACAATAAAAATTATGTTTTTTTTACAGTGGCGTTATTGCATACGGCTGGAAAATCTTGGCGAACTAAGCGTCCAACTGCGAGAACGCCATTGGCGAATTTTTTCATTGTCCGGCACTCTGGAGACCGTGCGCGGACGTGGAGTTGTCGGCCAGGAGCCCATACTCAGTCCCCGACTACCAGCTTTTCAGTACAGTAGTCATGTCAGCTTGCAGGCACCCAGCGGTCACATGTGGGGCACTTTTCGATTGGAGCGCGAGGATGGCTATTCTTTCGACTGTAAAATACCGCCATTTTCGCTGGAGTCGAAGCCCGATGAAGCTGGCACGCCGCCAATCGGGGCGCCCTCAAATGAGGAGAGCAATTAAAGAATTTTAGTAAATAGTGGGTTTTTCGTAGTTAACGATATTACAACGCAAATTATTTTAATCATTCAGGAAGTACATGTTTTTAGGACAAATTAATATAAAATAATTTACAAGCAACTCCCAATCCTAACCAAGCTTCACATTTTTGGCCTCCAGCTGCACTTGAAAGTTAAATGGACGCCGATTGTCGTGCATCTCGAAGAGCGTCTGTAGCGCATCGATGGCGGCCGTTTCTTTAGCCGTCTGCACATCCTCACCGAAGCCTTTGCCCAGCAGCTGGCGGTTAGCATAAATACCGACTTGGAATGCAGCCAGCACAGTATTTTTGCCGCAGTCGCCTAATAGGCGTGGCTCCGGCTCGCCCAACTTTTGTTGCGTGCATACCTCGCTAAGTAGCTCCAATGGTTGTTCCGGTGTCCATATATCCAGCAAATCTTTTTGATTTAGTTGCGTGCAAATAAAATCTCGCACAAATAGAAATGCGCGCTCCGTTCCACTTGAATCCGCCAAAGCACCAATGATCGCCTGCAACGTTTGGGCAAGCGTCTCATTGCTGGGTGGGTATTCTGTAGAAAATATAAGCTCCTTGGAACCCAGGTGCGTGGAAACGTGCGCCAACGTTTCGGTGCTCAGCAGATACGCGGCAATTGCCTGACGCCCAGCAGCTGGCACTTTAGGCAGCGCATGCTGCAAATAAGCTTCTATGTAAGCCTTGGCAATATGTGCGCCTTTGGCTGCCAGTTCGTTGTTATCAGCTGTTTGTAGATTTTCCTCTGCAATGCCCAACTTGCGCTGGCGCTCTTGTTCCTGATGCGCGTAAGTGCGCTGCGTAAATGCCGTTTGCAATAGTGGCAGCTGAAACTCCTCGTTTAATCGTTTACCAAAGGCAAACAGCTCTGACCGGTAGTTCCATTCAGTAAATCCTGCTCGGGGCTCCGGTTTTTGTGGTCCTAGTTTTTTAACACGGTGCTTAAGCTCACGTAACGTTGGTGAGACCCATCGTTTTATGTGTCGCCGCGTTTGAACTGTAAAAAATGGTACTTATTGTATGAACTGCACTAGTAACTCATGGCATACCTGTTCCAGCACTGTTAATGGGTCTCGCAATGGCTATTACACCGGCAAAACCGCGCAATAGGGACATATTTATTTTTATCAAATTAAAAATGTTCAATAAGAATGTGAGTACATTTGAGTAACAGTGCTGCCACCCAACATAATAGTTATCGATAGGTTAACTTGTTTCCACGATATAGGCTGGATATGTTTCAATGTGGTTTTTATGGCTATTTAATTAAATAAGAAGCCAACAAGTACATAAATTGTACAAAAACCCATTAATTTTTTAACTTTGTTTAATTAATAAAAAATATTTTCTATTGATATAACGATTGAGCTATCAGGCCCGTCTTGCAACCCTGTGTTGGGACCACATTAGCAAAAGCTGGTCACCTTAACGACGCCATGTCGATGTTTGCATGAAAATTTTTTGTCTCCAAGTGTTGCTAAAACAAATAATTTAATAAAACATATTCATTATACGTATTAATTAAAGTGTAGACCAGACGTGTATATAAGCTAAGAAGATGGCGCTGCAGACATACGGTGATAAGCCTGTGGCATTCCAGCTGGAAGAGGGCGGCGAGTACTATTATGTTGGTTCGGAGGTGGGCAACTATATGCGGCACTTCCGTGGCATCCTTTATAAAAAGTACCCGGGCATGACACGAATTGTGCTCTCCAATGAGGAGAGAAAACGGCTGGCCGATTCGGGCCTCAGTTCACACATATTGGCGAGTTCTGTGTCCCTGCTCCGCGCTGTCGAAGTTGATGACATTATGGCCGGCAACGACGAGAAGTAAGTTTAGCCTCCGTACTATATTTGTTTTGGATTTATTAACTGGATAACTGTGTACTTTTTAGATATCGCGCTGTTTCTGTAAACACATCGGATACGCCAGTTCCGCGCGAGAGCAAATCAAAGAAGCAGCCACAATACGTGCCAACCATGCCCAACTCAAGTCATCTCGACGCAGTGCCCCAGGCAACGCCAATCAATCGCAATCGCGTGCACACCAAAAAGGTGCGGACATTTCCCATGTGCTTTGACGACACAGACCCGACGGCGAGTCTGGAGAATGCAGCACAGAAAGAATGTCTGGTGCCCATACGATTGGACATGGAACTGGAGGGACAAAAGCTTCGTGATACTTTCACATGGAATAAAAACGAAAGCATGATAACACCTGAGCAATTTGCCGAAGTCCTCTGCGATGATCTTGACCTGAATCCCCTGCCGTTTGTTCCAGCGATTGCACAGGCCATACGCCAGCAAATTGAAGCGTTCCCCAACGATCCGCCCATTCTGGAGGAGAGCTGCGACCAACGCGTTATAGTCAAACTGAACATTCATGTGGGCAACACATCCCTCGTTGACCAGGTCGAGTGGGACATGTCGGAGAAGAACAACAATCCTGAAGAGTTTGCCATCAAGCTGTGCGCCGAATTGGGTTTAGGTGGAGAATTCGTAACGGCAATTGCGTATAGCATACGTGGTCAATTGTCCTGGCATTGTCGCACCTATGCGTTTAGCGAGGCGCCGTTGTCCACCATCGACGTGCCCTTTCGCAATCCAAGCGACGCGGACGCATGGGCACCATTCCTAGAGACGCTAACCGATGCTGAAATGGAAAAGAAAATACGTGACCAGGATCGAAACACGCGGCGCATGCGACGCTTGGCCAATACAACAACGGGCTGGTAATCAAAACGGATCGTTCCTTTAATCCCATTACTTTTAAATGAACACGGCTTGGAGCTGGAAAATAATCGCTTGTTTGTTAACTAAGTTTTTATATTCCATTATAATGAACTTATCATTTTGGCAAGTCCATAAATTCTTTAATTGCCCCCACTCATAGAAGCTCATTACAATCGAGTGCAGGTATTAAAGCTTGTTTTCCAGCTCTATTAAAAAGTGATTATAAAAACATAAATCGAATGAAACGTGCGCGCAACAAAGTACATAATATTAAGTCGCCAGCATTTATTTCATCCAGTAAATTACCTTATGATTAATACCGATACATTTATAATCACTATTAAGGATTCGTGTGAATTGTTGCATGGTATAAACTGCGTTCATCTTTGTCCAGTTTCGGTCGGCAATATATATACATATAATAAATACATGTCTTTCTATTTTAAAGCCAAAGATGGCAATCTGTTCGTTCCTTTTTAAGATTGTAGTCTATTGTTAAATTATGGTATGGTATACAACTAACTTTCCACTGAATCGGGTTTATCCTGATCTTGATCACCATCATAAAACTCATTCTTTGCATCGACAAGTTTATCCTCATCTGCCTGCGACATGCGGACATCTGGATCCGTTTCCTCTTTCATTCGCAGCTCTTCCATGTCAACATCTGGCGGCGTTTGCACCATTTGAACACTGGGCGAGTGCTGACACATTTTCAGATTCTCTAAAACATGTTTCACTATTAGCTCCAAGTACTGCTTGGAGTTGGCATTGTCCTGTCGCGAATTGACCTCCGGATGTAGTGTGAAGTCTGGCGCGAAGAAGTCGAGGTACTCCGTTGCGGGCAAGTCGTTAGCGATTTCTTGATCCAAGAGAAGCGAAGTTTCGTGCGTCCAGCAGCGTGCTACGTTGCGCAAAGTGTAGCCACCACCGCCCACCACCAATGTGGGCACATTTAGCTCCCTGACGAACTTGACACACTCACCATGGCCGCGAGTGCTAAGCGAGAAACAGCCCAGACGATCACCTGCCAGCGAATCGGCGCCACATTGCAATACAATTGCTGTTGGTCGATAAAAGTCCATGATCGCTGAAATGATGGGCTTAAAGACTTGGAAGTAGCTCTGATCGTCGATACCCTCCTTGAGGGGCACATTAACGCTATAATAGCGGCCAGACTCTGCTCCAATCTCATACATATCACCAGTGCCCGGAAAGAAATAGTTGCCATATTTGTGAAACGATGCGGTCATCACACGATCCGTTAGATAGAATGCCTCCTGAACGCCATCGCCATGATGCACATCGATGTCAATATAGAGAACGCGTGGATTATATTTAAGAAGCTCCAGAATGCCAATAACAATGTCATTCACATAGCAAAAGCCGGAGGCCTCGAATTTCTTTGCATGATGCAGGCCACCCGACCAATTAATGCAGATATCGCTATGATTGTGGTTTAGCTTCTGTGCGCCCTCAAGTGAAGCGCCCGTGTACATGGCACAGAAGTCAAAGAGTCCATCGAAGACTGGGCAGTCCTCGCCTACGCTGAAGTGTGCTAAATACTTTGTATAAGCGACGGCTGTAAATGCAAGGGATAACGAAATTTATTTCTGATTGGCATTGGCATTAACTGCAATGGTGACAACTTACAATTGCATTGAATGTTCTGAGGCGTCACCTGCTGGAGGTAGGCGATGTACTCATCACTATGAAACCGCAGCATGTCCTGTGCACTTGCCCTGGTGAAATAGTGTTATATTTATAGCGTTTAATGTGTTTATCACTTGCTTACTTGTATGGCCTATAGATTTTCATCTTTTTGTGCAGGCCATAGTTCATAACCAGGCTGTGGGTGACCGCCAAGCGCTGGGGCTTCATTGGATGCCCGGCGCCATAGTGGAAGTTGCCGACATTGGCATTGTAGAAGTAGGAGACACGTCTGTCCGTCATCTTAATGTCAACTATAAGCTATTCGGTGTCCAATACCACTCCAATATGGGCAGTATGTGCGTTTTTGCATATAGTATAATCAGCAGAACAGCCACAATAAATAAAAGTCGCCGTGTTGTGTTTAACTCGTTTATGCCCAATAACATGCCGTTGCCTCTCAAATGACTATCTATTCTGTAATATTTGTTGATATTATTTCTGTGAAGAACTCCATAATAAATAATATTTAATGCATTCGCCGCGCGAAGTTCTTTATAAACTGCGAAATCACCAATCAAAGAAATTTAACTTCACAGATAATTGCAATGATATTAAGACTCTCGTATGTAAGTAAAATGCTTCTATTTAGTACTTCAACTGTTTGTTAACTTTTATTATTTAAATATTTGATGTTTCTTTTTGACGCGTGTTTTTTTTATGTTGTCTTTCCCCGGTCGTTCGTCTGTTAACTTAACGTTTTGTAAAAATGTTATTAACAGAATGCGCGAATGTCCGCCGTTACTTATTTTCGGTTTCGCAATATATTTTAAAAAGTAAAAGTAAAGAAAATTAAATTTGTTGTATAAATTTGATTTTTTTAGCATTGATGAAATGCTGTAATTTAACAGAAAAATGCAACTTATACTTATTGGTTATATTTTGACTTAACTGCAGTTTAGCAGTTCTTATTTGATGGCTATCGATAGATTAATTGTCGGAATGATATATCGATAACGGTTGTAAGCAAGGCTTAAGTGGAAAATAAGAATCGGGTACAAGCCCGTGACAAAACCGGTAAAACTTAAAATAATAAACAATTCGAATATTTTAATAAAGCAACGATTTGGTAACCAATTTGTTTATTGTATTGTATTAATAAATAAACAACAATTCAGAAACATAAGGGTTTCTTGGTTAACTGTGTACATTCTTGTAAAGATTGTAAAAAACAAACAAGCAATATAATATAAATTAAGTAACAGAACTTTTCTTTTTATAAATTTGTCGAGTAAAGTTTGTATTAGCATTAAACTGAAGTCTATTGGGAGCCACTTGTTTTAAGTTCCGTTGAACGAAACAGCTGATTTCAACGTTTCACTGTGAATGGCGCATATTGTTATCAAGCATATTGATAAGCTTTGACGCTTCGCGTCGAATTTGCGTGTGCAGTAATCAACAATAAATGTCATGGCATAGCAGAATACAAAAACTGTGTCAAACAGTTGGTAAGGAAGCGCGTAAAAAGGCAGAGCGCTTCAGCAGTGATAAAAGCAAATAAAATTCGCCCACATTACGAAACCGCAAATTGATTTTACCAAGCGTCCGTGTCTATTTTATTGCGCGAGTGTTTGTGTGTGTCTAATGGTCTACCAATAAAACCCTAAGCTTCACGACCGTCTAAACCCCCGTAAAGTCCAAGATGTTAACCCTCTATTACGTGAGCGCCACTTTGGTGCAGTCCTGGCGCATTCAAAGGGCCTGCAACAAGATTGCCGAGCAGCTGGCACAGTCATCGAGCATTGCATTCTATGCACTCCAAACGGGCACCGACGATGGCTTCGGTGAGTTATGCGCCACCGGGCATTTAATATATGCCATGTGCTCCTTTAGCAACGCTTTTTAATGCTATTGCTTTGTGCATAATGCAGATGCCACGATTGCCAGCTCGGAGTTGTGCGGTAATCGAAATGCGGCCAAGGTCACGGATATACTGTGGTTGCATGGCAACCAACACGGTTGCTGTCTGCGTCCATTGCAGCGGGTGCACATTACGCCATGGATTAGCTTCCCACCAGCGCCCAGTTGGCTGCCGTTCGCCTATGCCGCCGATACCGTTACGCCGACGGTAACTCCAACGGATATCGAGCCGCAGCCTAGAATAACTCTATCGCCGGACAAGAGCCAACATTTACAGTTGTTGGTCGAGGCGCACGTTGAACCTCAACGCGAAGCTGGCAGCATGCAGCACAGTTTCCCAGTGCGGGTAAGAATCGTGCGGTTGTTTTATTGCACTATAATGTTGGCTCCAATATCGATATGTATAGCTATATGGCTGCATGCTTATTGCTTCCAGTGAAATTTGTTTTGCAGTAAATGTATTATAAACCCTGGGGTGTAATCAGTGACAGGTTCTTGTTCGTTTTTAAATGTTTGTTTATATTTATCAACAAGATTACACTTACCTAACAATGACAACATAAGCTAGTAATTATATATAATAATTGTTAGTCAGTTATTTCAGCTCTGTGTGTGTAACTTTAACACTCAAACATATCATTGCATACTTTCTTGAGTATTAAAGGGCCATCAAAAATTGTAGTATTCACTTAAGTCTCATTTGTTGCATTTTTTAATCGGGTGTTCGAGCTTAGAATTTTAATAACTATAAAGTTCTCAAAAATTAAACTGAATCATTATTACTTTATATATAGCTTTGATTATTTTAAAGACAGCGGATAGTGCATAAATTTAGATTGATTGACCTCATAGGAGATATTATTGAGATTTAGATTGATTGACCTTATAGGAAATATTATTCAGGATAAACTACCAAGTTCTACTTAATAAGTAATAAGCGATTTATTTTAAATAAAATCTTAATATAATTACTTATAACTTTTTGTACTAAATTTAGTCTCTTATAGTTTATAGCAATCGTCTGAACCAAAGTTAAGGCTTTCATTTTGGCTTCCACTTTAACATTATTAGTGTATTAACAATACCTATTTGTGCTTTATGCCTTGGGGAGCAGTAAAGGATATTTATTTAATAAATTGAGCAATCTCTCTTTCAATTAAGACAAGTTCACTGTCGTAGAACTTATTTTCATACCCATTAAAACTGGGTCAAAGAGGTCATTTTGTACAAATGTATGTAACAGGCCAAAATAGATCCATAATATTACTATTGAGAACATGTTTTCCTTTCAGATCCTTAAATTTTATTTAAATCACATTATAAAGCAGTTGTTTATTTTGTGTATTTATGAATTCTAAAAATGTCAAATGCGTAACAAGCTATTTAGAGGGCATCTTTTCGTAAAGCATTGCCGAGAACACAACTTAGCTTGTTTTTGCGTGAGTTTGGTCAATAAAAAAAAGTATGCGTCATATTGAAGCTATTTTCGCACAAAAAGGTTCCAAGTATAATAAGGATTTTGTTTACGATTCTCATTTCATGCTGCTGGTTCATCAATCAACGACATCGCGTTGTCAGCTGGAAAATTACGGTAAGCTAATTGCATGGAAAATAGACTCCCACCTGGCTGTGCTCATCGAGACGGATGTTGAGCATTTCACCAAACTATTGATAATGACATTTTTACAAAATAACTTATTCATTAATGATCAGCTGCCACTGATGAGGATTGAGTGTAAGCCCAGTAGCTGATTTGGATTCCAACTGATGCTGACATTAACTAATTAAATTTACCCTATGCCATTGCAGCTGTGCAGCGAGAGGGACAACCACAGCCCTTTCAACTGCTGGTTAATCACGTCAAGCGGCAATCTCGCAACGCAGCTGAGATTAGTGCTGAGGGCTGGCAGAAGCATTTGGAGGACTTGCGTGCTCTCAGCGTGCTGGCTCACCAGGCCACCGAGTTTGAGCAGCAAAAGAGTCGCAGCGAATTCAAGGCAAGCATTTCTAAACAGGATCAGCTGCTGCCCCAGCGACAGGCGGAGCAGTCGCCCACACAAGGCAATGTTAAGGCGGTAGCCGTTGTCGAACCCACCACCAAGACGCCTTCTCCCGCCAAGTCGACGCCGCTGAAGCCGCCGTCCACGGCTGAAAGTGTGCTGAGCAAGCCCAAGGAGCTGGAAAAAATTGCTGCCTCAAAGACGCCGTCTCCCTCAAAGCCCACTCAGCTAACGCAGCCTTTACCAGCTGAAACTCTACTCAGCAAGCCGAAGCAGCTCGAAAATATTGTGACTGCTAAGCCAGCAACGCGTGCGCCGCCGAAGGACGAACAGGACTCTGCAATTCCAGCAGCAGCAAAGTCTTCCACGCCCAGCAAGAGCTTTGTGGCTGTCAAGCCGAGTACACCACCAGCTGAAGCCCCAAGCTCAAGCTCACGCCCGCGTCCTGTGCTGCGCCGCAACAAGGATAGCCTGGGCGAGAGTAAGCCTCTTAATGTGCTGGTGTATTCGGACAGCGCAAGTGCCAGGGACTCGGCGATGGCAACACTGCGCCAGCTCCTCGAGCCCGATGTGTACACGATTTATGCGCTGACGCCTCAGCAGGCAGCCCAAAAGCATTGGATCGAGCAGACAGCGCTGCTGGTGGTCTGCGGCTCTGTGGCGCCGGCAATTGGCCAGATATTGGTCGATTACTTTCTGCATGGTGGCAAGGTGCTGAGTCTGTGCTCGGATATCTTGCACTTCATATTGCCCAACTATCGCACGGCTGAGGTGAGGCAACGGCGACACTATAATTTAGTTTATTAACTAATCCCGTCTTATTCCAGGTTCGAGAGCACGAATTGGTTCAGTTTTCCTACGACAAATGGCAGCGCGTTAAAATGATGCATCACATTTTCTGTTATCAGCCTTCCCCGGTGAAGAAAAACTTTTCCACCGACAGCGAGGAGTCAGCGGGCCCGTCGCATTCGCGTAAACCGTAAGTTGTGCCCAGTGCATTCCCAACACGAGACATGCCACACACTAAGAAAAAACACTCAAAATCTTATTTTAATTTCAATTCGATTTGGTTCCACAAATGTGAACTTTTTCGAAATGAAATTTCAAACACGCTAAAATTCAAGATTTCTAATTAAACACATCTAAAAGCTGCTATTAACCTTATTGTATATACACAGTTATACAGTTATATGTGTATATATATATATATAGTATAGACCCTATGTTCTCTTCAAATACAATGCATGTTTTGTTCGCTGCGGCGAAAATTGTTTTATTTTTCGCCAGCCAAGAATTTGCTGCATACTTGCAGGCGCACTGAATATCAAAATGAATATGAATATTGAGAGTGCACGCGGCAAAGGCTTTTAGGTCTAATCGAATACTAATATTTTTGGAACCCACTGTAAATAGTTAAACTTAATTATTGTGCTTTCAATACCTTAATCAAACATATTTAACAACATTTTTCTAACTAATTCCAATCTCTTTTGTGTTTCTTAAACCTTTCATGCTCAAATTGGCGCTATTTATGTAAATTCTTATAATAATCTGAAATCTCATGTTCATATGTGTTCTCTTGTATGTCTACATTTATTCAAATTATTCAATCGGTTTATTGCACTCTCCAATCAATAATTTAAAAAACAACAATTAACAATTTTTTTTGCATCCATTTTGATTTTGCTCGGTTTTGTTTTCTCTTCTCGCGTGCTATCGTTCTCTTTCCTGCGTGTGATCACTCTATCTCTCTGTCTTTCTCTCTGTTTTCTGCTCTGTGTGTGTGTGTGTGTGTTTGTGCTATGTGTGTGCCCTCTACTATTATCCTACTTACCATTAACCTAAACTGAAACGATAATACTCGCTAAAAACCACATAACAAAATATAAACCAAAAACCAAATCAAAAACAAAAAAAAAACCAAAAACCAAAAAACAAAACGAACGCCGCTTAGAGCTCTAGTATGTCCAAGGTCCATGGATTTGAAGGATTTAACTGGTCAAACACACAAGCTTGACGTCAAAGTACTTGGCACCGAGGAGACCTGGAATACGCCTAGTCTGATGTTAGCGAACAGTTTGGAGAGCGGCGGTAAAGCCGTTTTCTCTCAGGTAACCAGAAAAATATCTCTCTTAGCTAGTCATATGTAAGTTCAAGCCAATATGTTTTGCAGGTGCATCTGGAGACAAGTCCCAGTGAATTCGAGTTCGATGAGGTGAAATTTGCCATTCTAAAGCAAAGCGAACGCACACGCATCGAAATCTTTACGGATCTCTTGCGCAAGTACCTCGACGTGCAGGTGCGAGGCAGCGATGCAGAAGTTCCTACCTCGGCCGGAGTTGTCTTTAAGCAGGCCTACTTCCTGGGCCGTCACGAGGTGAGTTCGCTCTTTGCCTTGTTTTCTTGTGCTAATTATTTTGCTCGTTTTAGTCCAAGTTTGAGCTGCTGGAGAAGTTGCGTCCACGCTGCAGCGGCTCTGACGATGTCATCCAGACGCCCAAGCTGACCATTAAGTTCTGCGGCAGGGATGATAAGGCGCCGGTGGCGAACACAAATGTATTGCCCATTTTAATACATTCCTGTCCAGATGATTTCTCCACTGTCGATTACTTTGATGTGAGTGCAGCCAATGCTTTAAAATTGAACATAACCTTATGTACATCCTTTATAGAATCTAAAAACGGAGCACATTGGACGTTTAGTCATCTATGCGCCCGTCATCAGTAGCTCGATGCATGTGATTAACGATCTGGAGCTAATGAATGGGATCGCTGTGCTGCCCCTGCAGCAGACAGCGGGCATGGGTCGCAGTGGGAATCAGGTAAGTGATTTAGGTGACAATATATTATCTGTACTTATTTGATTTATTTCATCTTTACCAGTGGTTGAGTCCCTTGGGCTGCGCAATGTTCTCCACCCAGCTGCACATTGCCATGGACACACCTTTGGGCTCGCGTTTGCCTTTGATACAGCACATAATAGGAGCTGCTATTGTGAACACTCTGCGAGGACATAAGCTGTATAGGGTAAGTGAATACAATATAATATATATGATAAACACCACATTTGCCTCAATTCATGTTGCCCAAATAACAAATAACTGAGTTGATTCACAATCAATTGGCTTTAATAAAATACAATTATTTTTTGCGCAAGAAATTTATTAATACATTATCTAAATAATATAGTAATCTTTAAAATGCGATTGTTTTAACACTTACCTGTATTTAAGGCGATATTTATCGTTGATCTTCTCCAAATTTTAAATACTTATTGTTGTTTTCCTCTTTGGGATTCAGTTAGAGTTGGTTTTCCAAAATCCATTCCAATTTTAAATGCAAGATGCAGTATTTAAAAAAAAAAAACATCCACTTTGTTTTATACATATTGTTTTTATTTTCAACTAATAGGTAAAATACATTCTATCGATCTGAGGTCAGACAATTTACATTTATGTGGTCGAAACAGTTCGTTGTACTGAGGTTTAACCAAACCATTTTTAAAGTCTTTTTGGGCAACTGGTTCGGTTCCTGATTGGAATTGGTATTCCGGATTTTTGAACGGTTCGGTTGTAAACCGGTTTGCAGCCTTGTTTTTAGTATCTGTTTTTACATATTGAAGGTTGTTTGGCGGCTTCAATAGTAATTGGTTTAAAGCACTCTTCGATTTTTACTGTGAACTTTCCAATTTAAAATTTAACCAACTATATATATTTTATGAGACTTTATATTTATTAGAAAGCGTAAGGGAAAACGCTGTCTATGCACATTAAACGAAAATGGGAATTTCCATATGCAATCTCTGATATTATAATACTAAATGTTGGTTTAGTAAAAATTTATTTTGACATTATTTCGTATATTTTGCATTCAACTTGTTTGCTATATACATTTTACAATACACAATTCAATATATATGTGTTTATATATTTCTGTATATATATATATATATATATAGAGCTTTGCTTACACATAATTAACAATTTAAAAATTGCTCACCTGATTTACGTTTACATTTAGATTTGCCACAGTGCTTGCTTTTTAATTAATGTTTTAAATTTGTTATTTGTAATTTGTAATGTCTATGCCTAGTTTTTGTTTGCATTCGGATTTGCTTGTTGCTCTTTTTAACATTTAAACATTGTCTTTTTAATTAAACGCTTCTTTCCCATACATTGTTAAAGTTAAAAATATTGTATGTAAATTGTAAACTGCTAGCATTTTTTTTTTGTTTTTTTGATAACCATATACATATGCATATATGTATATTTGTATAGTTTCGTTTCGTAATATTTACAGGTTTGTTTTTGTTTGTTGTTGTTGTAACACATGCACATTTGAACTTTTCTTCAAGAGTCGTAGACTGGTACACATACATACATACACATATATAGGACGCTGAGCTTTGCTCTCTACTTATCTTTCGCATTCTCTCACATAACTGAGAGCAAATTTCACATTTGACATTTTGCACGCACAACAATAACAGTTAGAGTTACGTACACATGTGTACACATTTGTTTGTGTGTGTGTGTGTGTGTGTGTTGCTTACATTTACGTATAACGTAGAATTGTGCTTATTAGAAATTGTGTGAGTGCGTGCCTGTTTTTGCATACAAGTTATATGTATGTGTACATATATATATGTATATATATATGTATATGTATATGGGTTGGTTAGAACACAGACTCCGCTGAGCGAGAGAGGTTGACGGGATGCGAGGGACTGCGCGCCAAACGCTTCTTTGGCAAATGCTCCAGCAATGAGAGCAGACGTGCAAATTCCGGCCGGTGCTCCTTTTCATAGGTCCAGCACAGCATGAGCAGGTCCTTAACATCACGGCCGGACTGTAGATTGGCCAGAGATTGTTTCATGCCGCGTCCCACTTGCCAAATGATTGACTCCGCCGGCTGATCCTTGAACGTGAACTCGCCGCAAATGAGCTCGTACCAAACGGTGCCGAAAGAGTAGACATCCGAGTAGGAGGTAAATTCCAGACACTCGCCGGGCGGCTTGCTCGGCTGCAGGGCGCGTATCAGCTCCGGGGCCAAGTAGCACAGCCAGTTTTGTGGAACACCTAGCCCCATATCACAGTACAGCAGCTTTGTGGAGCTGAACAGGCCAAAGTCCGTGATGATCACTTTGCCATTCTCGATGAAAATGTTCTTGGTGCGCAGATCCTTGTGTATAATGTCACGGGCATGCAAATAGCCCATGCCCTGCGCAATCTGCTGGGCAATCAGCAGCGTGCGATTCATCGCAAACTTCTCTCTTCGCTGATGTATATACGTGTAGAGGGTGTTACCCTTGCACAGCGACGTAACAATGGCCAAATACGGCGGATTCATGCAGGCGCCCATGAACAGCACAAGGTTCTCGTGTCGCGTCTTCTTGAAATTGGCCACCTCATTGCGAAAGGACTCCAGCATGTGTTCGTCCTGCAGATAGTCCTCGTTGAGTAGCTTTACAGCGACGTCGCCATGCCACAGCGCACGATGCACAGTTCCAAAGCGACCCTGACCAATGCGCTCCATCAGATGCAAGTCGCCGTAGGGTATGTCCCACTCCTTCAGCGATATGGAGTTCTGTCGCCATTGCCCCGAATCGCCATCCTCTGTGGAGTCCAAGCGAACCGGCGTGCGATCCGAATCGGTGCTGGCGCTGCCCGACAGCGAAACCGTCTTATCGCTATCATTCGACTTGTGCGTGTCCGTATACTCGCTGGTGAAGGGCGTGCGCTTGTCCACGCCCGCGTTGCTCAGCTTGCGCGGAAAGAAGCTGCCGCTGTTCACCAGGCTGGCCGTGTACGTGGCGCTGCTGCTGCTGCTCACATTCGAGAGTTGCGAGCTGGCCGAGTGCGTCGACGCCTGGCTGCCCGTCAGCGAGTGCAGATGGCCATTGGAGCAGCTGCTACTGCTGCTGCTGTTGTTGTTGCTGCTGCTGCTGTTGTTGCTGTTGCTGGCGCTGCTGCTGCTGTTGTTGTTGCCGTTGGTCAGCGGTTCTGTGAGAGTTATGTGGGATGTCTGCTCATTGGAGATGAGCGTTTGGGCCGCACTGGCATTGCTATTGCAGGCATTGATGCTGGTGATGGTCACGTTGGGGAAATTGAATTGACTCTGCTGAACCTGATGAGTTGCTGCTCCTACAGCTGGCACCAGCTTGGGCAAGACTTGGGCACTGGGCGTGCCCACTTGCAGCTGCAGTTGTTGCTGATGCTGGTGCTGCTGCTGGAACAATGCTGGACTGCTGGGCGTGGAACTGGTGCAGCTGGAACTGGGCGAACTGCTGTCCCCGTGCTGCAGCTGCGGCTGTTGCAATTGCGGCTTGCCCAAAGTGCTCTTCCGCGGCACTGGCGACGCCTTGCTGTTGTTGCCGCCGTGCTGTGACGGATCCCATCGGCCGCCAACGTGAGTTTGGCGAAACTCATGAACATATTCGGGTGGCAGGCCGCACGAGGGCGGCACATGCGGCGCACAGGACTTGTGGCAGATGTATTTGCAGTCGGTGCACTTGAGCCAGTGGCTCAACATCTGCTTTTGGCATAATTTGCACGTGGCCACGAAGCCAAACCATTTGCTGAACCGATGCTTGATGGTATGACCCATACCCACGTGTGCCACACCCGGCGAAGGCGGCACCAGCAGCACATTGGAGCTGCTGCTGGTGCTGCAGGCATCCACAAAAATGTCCGAGCTGCTCGCTGAACTGTGGCTATCCGGGCTGGGATCTGTGGGCAGGCGGCTGCGTGGCGGCCTAGGCGGCTGCTCCGTGACTGCCGCCTCCGAGGCGCTGCTGTTGTGCATGAGCAGCGTCTGATGCTTCTTGGCGGGCGGTGGCGTGCCCGCCGCCGTTGTTGTACTACGGCTGCGTTGCGGAGTACCGCTGGTGGATGCTGTTCCCGAAGCGGGCGTAAAGGGCGAGTTGGGTGGCGAGGGCGTCAATGTCAGCGTCATCAGCGAGCCTGTTAGCGGCTGCTGTTCGCTGCGGGAGCTAGAGGCGGAGTTGTAACCAGCTTTCGGCTTGTTGTTTACGTGCTGATGCTGGTGCTGATGCTGACGATGATGGGAGCGTGGCGAGGCGGTGCTGAGTCCGAGTCCAATGTTGCCAATGCTGCCGCGATGCATATGATGTGGATGTGGTCGATCCCATGAATCCCAATGCCATTGTTCCGGATCAATGTTGGGCACAACGGCACCGCTGCTCTCCAGCGTTTCCATGCACTTGCGGAGATTATGCATCGCTTTGGTCAGACGGCGCAGTTCTTCGTCCAACTGGTTACTTGGATTGTGGGCGAGCAGTTGTTTCAGTTCTTCGTCGCTTAGTTCCAACGTTTGTTCCAGTGTCGTTAGCCGCATCAGACACGCATTTAGCGACTCCGCACTGAGGCCAACTACGCGGAGCCATTGGCGCAACTCGTTCCCGGCGGCCTGATGATGGGGTAGCAGTCCATTGGCGGGTATACGCTCGTTAAGCCTCGTCTTGGTCAGCAGCAGCTCGGAGAAGTAGCGTACCAGCTTGGATTCTAGGCAACGTATTTCCTGTTGCGTCAGCGTCGCGCTCGTTGCACACTGTGTTCGCAGGCCCTCCAGATGGTTGGCCGAGAGATCAATCATATCCTGTATGATGATTAGATTGCTTTCACTCGCAGCCGTCGTTGTGTTGTTGTTGCTGCTGCTATTGCTGACTGGCGGCGCAGTCAGCTGGGCGGCGGCGCTGCTGCTCATTTTGTTGTGGCCCGCCCGCCCCTTGCAGCAGCACAAACTGATTGATTTTTTCAGACGCACTCACAAAGCGCTTGTTGTTTGCACGACTCTGACACACATTCTGTCCACTTTAACCAGCTTGTTTCATCTGCTGCAGGCACACACGTTTGCCCTGCGATATGGGGACCACGAGACGGCTTCTACTATGCAAAAAATGCGATAAATTTTATAGTTTTTTGGGGCAGACAGAACGGGTGCCGTGTTGTCGCCTGCACGCACGAAATTTCTCTACACCCAAGTAGTAGAGCTGCAACATTATCGTCGATAGTATCGATTGCCTTTCCTGAATATATCGATCACGAATTCTATCGCCAAGTATCGCATTCATTGTTTGTTTATTATATGCAACAAACACGAAATGTAATATACAAACTTAAAAATTAAACTAATTCGATAATTCATTAAAATTGGTATAATGTTAACAAAATATTAAACTAAATACATATATTGTAATACTTCTATTCATTCATATATAAGCATTTACTAAATTCGTGAAAGTATCGATAGGTTTTTGGTGCTCACATCCTCTTCACCACATAACATTAAGAGTGGCTTCAAAAAGTAAACATCCAAATATTGATGTTTCTCCCTTATTAACAGGTTCTTGATGTTGCTGTAAAATGGCCAAATGATATTATTGCCAACGGAAATAATAAAATTGGTGGGCTGGTCGTCAATACTACTTTACAAGGATCGCAGGCTATTGTGAATGTTGGCAGCGGAATCAATTTAAATAATTCAAAACCAACGCTTTGCATTAACGACATGATAAACGAATATAATGTAAGGATGCCAAACGCCAAATTGCCATTACTGAAATATGAGCAATTTATTGCATTGATTTTTAATGAAATTGAAAGAATTTTGGCGGAAGTGCAAAATGGAGATTTTGAGACTTTCTATGCCTTGTATTATGACCTTTGGCTACATAGGTAAGATTGAATAATAGATAAAAGCTGTACATGAATAATTAATTTTTCAACATTATGTACTTCTTTTTAGTGATCAAAATGTTACTATATGCCTTCATAATGATCAAGAAAAGGTAGCTAAAATAATTGGAATCGATGACTTCGGATTCTTAAAGGTAAAACTTGCAAATGGGACGATTGAGACCGTTCAGCCCGATGGAAATAGTTTTGATATGCTTAAAGGATTGATAGTACCTAAATACAATTAGATAATTTATCAAGGGATTATACACGAATAATAGAAACATATTTATTTCTAACTATTTTTATGTACTCATACTTATATACTGAAACTAACGACGGTTTGTATTTTTAGGCGCATTTAGATATGTATACTTACTATTAATTATAACTAATAATTAATATATTTAAAGATTTCCTCACTTAAAGTGAACATTTAGTCAAAGCCTATATCTATTATTAATACACTGCCAATATTAAGTGTTTTTCTAGATATTTCAGAATAACATAATCCTAACATGTCACCAAAAATACGAATTTGGTTATTTAACCAACATATATGTCTCCAGTTTTTGAATTGTTCATACTAATTGTTGCCCATTATAAATGAAAAATACTACTTCCCCAATATATATGAATGTGTTTACCAAATATTGAATTTAATAAAGTCATACAAATCCAAGCAGTCTTTTCTTCTTATTGAAAATATAAAATATTCTGTTAGAAACTTAGTTTTCTAGCTTATTGTTAACCTGCTTCATTTGGTATTTTTAAGAAGTCGGTCACACTGGCGGTCGGTCACAGGGTGGCCATTCTTATTTTTCATATATGCATAGTTTTTTACTTCATGTGCATAAAACTGCAAAGCTATCGGTTTTACATAAGCGCCCTGGATAAGAGACAATAAAAACACTAAAATATGGCGCAACGTAATCATCGTGTGGACCGCTTTGCGCAGATGAGCAAGCAGGAAGAGATAATTGCCAAAAAGCGCCAGGAAATACTCGAGAAGCAGCGCACGGCACAACTGGCCAAAGCAGTCGCTGCTGCTCAAACTTTGGCAGCCCAATTAAAAACCATGGAGACTTCAACGGCGACGCCGCCAGAGGAGCAGGAGGATTCAGATCAGGAGGACGAGCAGCAGCAGCCGCCACCGCCCACAGTGCCCTTACCGACAGCTGCAGCACCGGCCGACGAGGGAAACGCCTTAGAAATGGATAACGGCGATCATGCGGCGTCTGCTGGAAAAGTTAAATGCGATGATGGTACGGCGAAAACTCTTAATAGCTTTACCGGCAAAACGGGCAAGATAACATTCAGTCTGAAAAGGCAACAGCTGCCGCAGCCCAGCGTTGAACAGCCGCCACCCAAAGTGAAAAACACGTTTTGTAATGACGGCTCTTTTTTGGAGAACTTCAAGAAAATACTCGAAAAACACGATCAGCCGAAGCCGCCTATTATCATCGCACCCGTTCCAACGCCAAGGTAAGCAGATGTCATTCAATGCATGCAGCAATACGCTTATACATAATTTTATTGTTCACACAGCAACGATGAGAATCACACGGGCGACACGCACAACGCTGGGAACAACAGTCCTCATCAGGTGCTGGATCTGCCGGTCAGTGCGATAGTAACGAGTGCAGCTGCTGTGATAGCTACCTCCATGGCTGGGACCATTTCAGTGGGGAGCACAGGCCACAATCATTTAGCATTTAGCATGCCAGGAACAGCAGGAACGATGCCGCAAGCTGTCCAACCACCGCCACCGCCGCCGTTTGCGTTCAATCCTACGCTTTTAACACAGGGGCCGCCACAAATGCCGCTGTCTGCCTTTTTTCATGGACACCATCATCTGCCTATGCAGCTACATCCTGCTGCCGTGGCACCGCCGCCACCACCACCACCGCCACAGCTGCCCATGGCATTGGCCAATTTGACGCCAATCTACATGCAATTGGGACCAACTCAGATGCCGTCTGAAGCAGCGATGCACCAGTTGAACGCCATTCCGGCGCCAAAAGACTTTGACTTGAATGCTATACCAAAGCCGCAAATTAACCTGGAGGCTATACAAATGCCCAACGTCAGTCAAGTGGAACAGTTGGGTCTGCTGCCGGAGCATGTTACGGTCAATCCACCGCCGCCGCCACCTCCGCCAATGCTGCCAGAAGAACTCGCACCGCAGCAACCGCAACAGCAACAACAGCAGATGTACCAGCATCAGCACCAACAACTGCAACAGCAGCAGCAGATTCAACTGCAACAGTTGTCGCCTCCAGCACAAGGTGTGTATAGTTAGATTGCCAGTTTTCTTTATCTGTTCTGTTCTGCCAAAAAAAAAAAATCCCATCTACCCATCCAATAACCAACATCCTTAATCCATCTCAATTCAAATCCAAGCAAATCCTCCGCCCACATCTTAATTATTTTCATTTTAATATATATATATATTTTACAAATCGTTGTGCACGATTTTAAAGCAATTTGTGTAGTTTTTTCAGAAACGTGCATACAATTGCCAACGTGCATAGAAAACCTTATCGCACTGGTCGCCGAAAATGGTGAAGATTACGAAGATAAAATACGTTTGCATAGAAGCGAATTGCATCCGGCTTTGTGGTAAATCAGCTGCACATTATCTCGCGCAGGGCTCTTTAACTTAATTTAAATATATAGATGACAGATTAGTAGAAACAATTTTAAAATAGTTAAAAGGAATCGAAACTTTGGCTTGCCAAAGATTTAATTTGCTGCAGTTGATCTTAGATCATGTATATTTCATTCGACTCATTCTTTATTTCAAATGTTAAAAATAAGTCCGTTGCTATTTGATATTATCAATCACTTACCTATAATATAATGCTAGAATGATATAAACAACTTTTATGGCTTCAAAAAAGATTTTCATAAAAGTTTAATGTAGAGTTTAATGTTCTTTTAACGTTCTCTGCAAGTACATGGAATTCCCAAAGAGGTTCACTGTGGTTTAGAATACACATAGGTTCGGACACACTGACGACTAATGCTTATGCTTATAGCTGCAATCCTCCAGTTAAAGTGCTTCAGTTAACTACAAATAGTTAAATAACAATTTGGAATGGAATTGGGGTTGAATTCAAAATTATAGTTCTTGCACATTTGTTTTTATGTGAGTCTTTAAATAGCACAGAAAAAGTCCAATTGTAAAACAATTTATTGAAGACACATAAGATTTTTGGTTGCTATTCTACTGGCATTAAGCAATAGGCTTATATAGACACATTTTGGGGCGCGCGCATCACACACAACTCACACACCGGCCGCATGTAGCCGTCGCCTTGCCACTGGAGGAGTAAGCTGAAGGATTCTGTTAAAACACGCTACTAAATGGGCGCCAAATCAAACCAGTTATTCATATGTCTTTGTATTGTGAATGCATTTGGGCACTTTTCATTGTATGTTTCAATTCTTCTTAACTAATTTTACCATAGGTTTCTTTATGATAAGAACTGCGAACAATACCGAAGCTATCGCTCACAACTGCTCGACTACGAACGCCAGCGCGCCGAGCGACAGCATGAGCGGGAGCGGGAACGGGAGCTGCAGCTAAGCAAGTCACAGCAGGAGCAGCAACAGCAGCAGCAGCAGCAGCAGCAGCAGCTGCAGCAACAGCAGCAGCAGCAGCAGCAACAGCAGCAGCTACAGCAGCAGCATGAGAATCACAACAGCAACTCGGCAGCGGAGAAATACGATCCGGAATCGGCAATTAGTGCCGATTTTGATTCAGATGATGAGTATATGCGCGGGATGATGGATCGCAATCGAGACAACATCAAGCGACGCATCGAGTGCCGCAACGAGCTGAGCGACGAAGAGCGTCGGGAGCGTGAGGAGGAGGCCGCTATGGCAGCGGACGGCGATGTTATTGATCTGGATCAGGACGACAGGGAGACACAGCGGCAGCGCCGTAAGCGCGAGCGCAAAAGCCGCTGGGGCGAAAAGGAGCAGCTGCCTAGCGGCTCAGGTGGGTAGATTGCTGAGTACATCAACTTGACTACAATAACAAACAATTTGCACTTCCACATCTAGGCGCACCCACAAGCTTTGCCAACCAGAACAAGCCCATGCTGAGCAGCATTACCCGCAACGATCCGGCGCTGTTGCAGTACGCGCGTCTCAATTACGGATCCATTCAGTTGTCGGAGGATCAGTGGAAGCAGTGCGAAGAACACTACAAGGTCAACTTGCTGTACCAGGACATGATGCGCAAGCGACAAGAGATCGATCGCCTGGCACGCGGTGGCAAGTTCAAGTACGAGTACGACTCTGATGAGGACATTGAGGGCGGCACCTGGGAGCACAAGTTGCGCACAGCTGAAATGGAGGCCACCCATCTGTGGGCCAATGCGCTGACCAAGCAGAGCGAGGGCAAGCATCATATTGGTGATTTCCTGCCGCCCGAGGAGCTCAAGAAGTTTATGGAACAGTACGAGGCAAAGAAAAGCGATAGGCAGCCGGATTTGAGTGACTACAAGGAGTACAAACTTAAGGAAGACAACATTGGCTTTCAAATGCTGCAAAAGCTGGGTTGGAAAGAGGGCCAAGGCCTGGGTCAGGACGGTGCCGGCATTGTTGATCCCGTCAACAAGTAAGTTCGAAAGGCCATTAACTTATTTGTAGTTAGCTAAAGCTGCTATTGGTTCACTAAGTACCTTAAAATTCGGTTCTAGGACCTGCTTTTTTCGTTGTAATGCATGAACTCTGGCTGTGTCTTGAGCCCTTATTAGTTATATTTCTTTCTTACTTTAAATAAAACCTAGAAATTTATAAAAAATCTTATTTTGCTTGTACAATTTATTTGAAAGTAAGATATTTTTTATGAAATTCTTACCAAACTGCCTCACAGATCAGTGTCATATTTGACTTACTACTGAGGAGTTGAAAGCATGTTTGTTTAATCACTTTTTTAATCAATAATCAAAAATAAAAAAACAAAATAAAACCCGCTTTGCATCGTCAATTTAAAGGGTTTCTGACCCGGACGAGATAGCCATCTGCTTCAGATGATATGTCTATCAATAGAATATAGCTTCACAAATCCATTGACAATAATTTAGCGTCTATATTATAAATTAGACAATTATTAATTCGTTTTATCCTTCAACTTTTCCGTTTGCAGAGCGCCTCAGCGGGACGGCAACCAGGGTCTGGGCGTCAGCAGCGCCGCTCAGCCCGAGGACTGCGATAATGAGTATGATGCGTATCGCAAGCGCATGATGTTGGCCTATCGTTTTCGTCCCAATCCGCTGGTGAGTAATCAACAGCGTACTCAAGTGTGTTTTTAGTAAAATGCTTTCATTTGCAGAACAATCCACGACGCGCCTATTACTAGATGACAGTAGAGTAGCCACTTCGCATAATTCAAATACTGATGCTTTATATTGTATAAGAATCACACTTTACGGACATTTACATTAACATACATATATATCTATCCATCACGTACAACCACACACATACACACACATACACACCAGTTATAAAGTTTTTATTTGCATGTTGACTGCTGACCACAATGAAAATTTGCTGAAGTTCTTTAATTGGATTAGATACCACAAGTTGTAATTGTGTATTATTATTATACTCATTTTATATTTAGACAATATTCATAACCAGTATAGTTCGTAATCGACTTAAATGCTATGGCTATAACGTACGTTCTAGGGACTATCAAGTTGTTTGTTTTGGAGTTCTCGTGGGGGGGCTTCTGAGGGTTGTTCTTCGTTATATAAAAAAGTACATATTCTTGAACTTGAACGCCTAAACGCTAATAATACTAAATTGTACTCGAACTGGAAACGTGGGATTAGCCTTAAGAGTAGAGTGTCAGCACCGGCGTCTGGTTGCCGCGTGCCAGGGCCACGGGGCATTTCATATCTGACGTAAGCATTTCCAGCCACGACATGTACAGCGGCGCTGAGATCGCCTCCTGCAATTGAGATTGAGATTGAGTGATATGTACATATAAGTATTATACTTCTAATCAGTTAAAGGTCGAGTGGGGGCACTTACCTTGCGCGGCATAGGCAGCGACATGACCACCAGTGCGGCATTCGATGAGTGCTTGACGACTAGCTCGTGAATGCGCAGCTGGCGTTGCGTCTTCTCGGCCATGCTATGGAGTTCGTCGTCGGTGATGCCGAACTCGTTGCGTGCGCTGCGGCGGAAGGGCTCGATGAGGCGCTTGTGCTTCAGCATGGTGTCGTGACGCGGCTGGTCCTGGACACCCTTGAGCATAATCAGCTCTGAGTATTTGATGCGGAATTTGGTCAACAAACTGGCCATGCTGTGGTGAAATTGAGTTAATTTAAATGGATCTAATGGATTTGAGTTTGCTTACCTCTTCTCCTCCTGCTCCTCGTCCTTGCCATGGCACATGGTAAACACGCGCAGCTTACAATTCTGCCAGTGCGAGCGCATCGACACAATGTAGGGCAGCAAAATGGTCAGACCTGGCGCAATTGGCAATCAATCAATTAAAATGACGTCTACAGGTGGGCGTTATTGGACTTACCGCCGTCATCGTAGAGCCAGAAGACATCGATGGTGCCCTTGGGCTGCTTGCGCGTAAATATTGTCATGGCATCGAGTATGTTCTTTGGCACCTCAGAGCCACCTTTGGTGTGGTAGGTAATGGCGGGCTCTTCGCTGTCGTTCACCTTGTAGCTGCGGGCGCCGCGCTGCATGTTCGGCATGGGCGCTGGCTGTGGCATGGTGAAGGAGGCGTTCGGACTGGGACTGTCCATGCTGGCCAGATTCAGATTGGAGTCAATGTGCAGCAGCTCGGAGGCTGCGTTAGCGGCTGGCATCAGCTCGTTGGCAAAGCCCTGCCCGTTGGCCGTGTGGATGTGACTCAGGCTGCTGGCTGGCAAAGTCACCTCGGGCGTCAGTTCCGAGAAGTCCAGCCCGTTGGGCAGACGCAGCAGTGCCACGCCCATGCGCTGCGAGAAGGCGTTGCTGCACAGATGGAAAATAAAAAGATTTGGGTGAGCAAAAAGAGTTTTGAATTGAAATCTCTTTGCTTACTGTAAAATGGCAAAGTAGCTTTCCACTTCCTCCTTGCGGCAGCGATTCCAGTCCGGCTTGTAGCCGACGAGCACAATGTTGGGCGACATTTTGCCAAAGCCCGTGGACTTGATCATCGCATTGATGCCGTCCTCGATGCTGAAGCCGTCGATGACATTGTAAAAGGCTTTGATTTTGCGAGCATCCAAATACTTTTGGCCATCCTTCAGCAGGTTCAAACGATTCTTGTAGCCAACGCGAACCTGAACGAAAGACATTTTTCAATATGTTTTCTATGAACTGAATATTCAGATACTAACCGGTATTATGTTGCCCACAAACATTAGCGAGTTGTTCTTGGTCAGCATATAGCCGAAGTCGACAAGAGGCGGGCGCGTCTTTGGATCGCCGGCCAGGACCAGCACCTGGGGATGATAGTTTTTCACGTGATCGGAGACGTTCTGCAGTCGATGCACCGCCATAAGGGCGGCCTTGTATTGCTGCGCTTGTGTCGTGGAGCCCCAGTTGGCCTCCGGTTTGCGGTACATGACCACCAGGTAGAGCGCAAAGATGATGCCAAACGTGAGTATGGCGGCCACATAGTTGATGAGGAACATGATCGCCACGCACATCGCAAAGCCAAACAAGCTGATCCAGGCATTGTAGTACTTGAAGGTGGGTCGCCAGCCGAGCGGCTTGACGAAGGCCGCGTGAAATGTGCAGAAGTTGATGAGCGCATAGGAGGCCAGGTAGAAGGTGGAGATGAGCGGAGCGATCAGATTGAGCTCGCCAATGAGCAGGAAGCCCGTGGTAATGAAGAAGGTCAGCACATAGCCGCGATAGGGTTCGCCATGCTTGCCGTAGGGCTTGGAGAAGTAGATCAAGCCCGGATAGATCTGATCGATGCCCAGAGCCTGGACCAGACGCGGCACCGACAGCAAGTTCGTGAGGGCTGTGCTTAGGGTGGCCGCAAAGCAGCCCGCGTAGATGAGCGGACCCCAGAGGGACATCTCCTGCATCATCTCGTAGGAGTTGAACAGACCCCAGGTGCAGTTGTTGGTCTGCATGCAGGGCAGCTCCGACGGCACAATGGTGCCGTTGATCAGGTCGCCGGGTATGCCGGAGGCGTCACGCACGGCGGCTCCGCCCGCGAACAACACGAAGAGGGCGTACGACGTCATCGAGATGAGCAGGGACCAGAAGGTGCCCTTCGGTATGGCGGCGCCGGCATCCTTCAGATCGCCACAGATATTCGCGCCCGCCTGAATGCCCGTCACGCTCGGAAAGAAGATGGCGAACACGCTGAAGAAGTCGTGGTTAACGCCCTCGGCGTAGCGATAGTCCGACACGAAGTTCTCCTTGAAAGTGGGCCCTGTTTGAAAGCACAAAGTTAGCATTGGGTGGCTGGAAATAGCTGCCTCGAATTCCACTCACAGGAGAAGCCCACGAATCCTTTTGAGATTAGCGTCTCGTCACCACGTGGTCCGATCGCGGCGCCTATTATGAAATTGAATATGGCCAGGACAATGGTGACAATGAGAAAATTCTGTGCCTTCGTCTCCCACTCCATGCCCACGCAACAGATCAGAATCAGTACCAGTACCGTTATGGAGCCCACAATGCGAATATCGTTGATGCCATTGTCAACGATAATCAGACCGTTGTTCTCTGTGGGAAGTGCAGGATAGAAGTTTAGCTGTGTATTCATTTAATGGGTAATGGGTACTCGCAATACTCACTCAGCAGCACGTTGAGCGATTCACAGAAACCAATTGTATTCATTGAGGCTGAGACCGCGTTGGCGAACGCAAAAACAACGCCAACGGAGGCGCCAAATTCGGGTCCCAGGGAGCGGGATATAATGAAGTAGACGCCGCCGCCCTTCACCTCGCCGTTGGTACTAATGGCCGACAAGGAGAGCGTGGTTATGACGCAGACCACCGCCGAGATGGCGATTATAATTAACGACCACATAATGCCAGACTCGGCGACCACCCAGCTGAGGCGCAGGAAGAGCATCACGCCCCAAATGTTCAGCAGACATGGTATGAGCACACCGACAATCCAGCCCAGCTTAATGTGACCGCCAGTTGGTTCCGGTTCCGTAGCATCCGGTATGGTAATGCTCTAAAAACGGATGTGAAGAAATTGTTTAACAATTTAATATGATTAACGGAAAACAATTTATGGAAATTTGTGCTTTACATTTTTTTAAATTATTTTTTAACTTTTATTTTATTGTAAATTGTTTGGGAGAATTAATTTGTTTATATGTGATGTGCAATTTCTTATTCAAAATAAATATAATATAATATAATAATGTATAATAAATTTAATATTTAAAGTATTTAGTAGATCTAGAATTAATTGCATACTTTGATATTTAAAAGAATTTTAAATCTTTACCATAGGCTTTATTTTACATATATATTTTTATATAATTATTTTATATTTTATTATAATTTGTATATATTCACCAGAGTTCCTCTATGTCATTTCGAATATCTTTTTTATGATATATAAACCAACTACTTATTTACATTTATCATACAACATTATTTACTATAAATTACATTCAGTTGATAAAAACATCCGCTCTGACTTAACTTGAATATTTATTGCTATTATTTAGACAATCAAAAGATAATAATAGACAAGCAGATATTTAGCACCCACACTTCGCCCAAATTGAACTCAATTAGCACAGATGCTAATGCATATTAATTTCATTGTCCCAATGCGAACTTTTCAATCAGTTTCGCAGATAATTTGTTAACGTTTTGCTGATTTACGATTTTTAGCATAATCATAAAGTCTTATTTAATCGGACAATAAGGCAACGACGTTATGTTAATTGAAAACGAGTACAAACAAAAACTACCCTATTTAGCAAATAAACAACAGCTCAATAAACTTAAAACTTGACAATTATTTATAGAGAAATTTTGGTAGGGCATTTAAAAATGTTAAATTTAAAATGTATCGCTAAAAATTTTAAAATTAGTATTGTTAACAGTTCTTAATATTTGTATATAATATAATAATAAATAATAATAATAGTAATAATAAT